>CAMXCT020006622.1:455000-460000 GCA_947184155.2 Cladocopium goreaui | reverse complement strand
CAATGAAATCATAATTATATCTGCAAAATTCTCCAGGCGCCTCTGCCTCCCACATGTTTGCTTTGCAAAGAACCAGTAAGTAAAAGTGTCCTTGCAGGACAATGTTGCTAAAACCCTCATTGCTGATACCCTCTGGCAATTTAACATAACTATGGAAAATCACCATTTTTAATGGGAAAACTCACTATAAATGGCCATTTTCAATAGTTATATTAAATTACCAGAGGGTATTAGATGTCTTGTGTCAGGATAAGCTCAAGAAACATCATATCAACCCCCATCCGCCAAGGAAACCTGGCCAGTGGGACCTTAATCCCACAAGTCACGGCAGAACTACCCATGGCAGGCCCACCCGACGCCTCCAAAGCCCTCAGAAGCCGAGCTTTGAAGAAGTCGACGTCCACATTGACCGCCACGTTCTCTGTGAGCATCCTGCCCTGAAGCCAACCATCAGTGACACAACAGCAGCGGCCGAAGGTCCCTGCTGTGGGCAACAACGGAACTAGGTGAGGCACGAAAATGTTCAGACCACCTTTGACCAAATTGCACATTGCAATACCTCGGAAGTCTGGGCCGCGCTAGACGTGCGAGTGATCGAGTGTGGGTGAACAGGGGCCACGGTTCCATCAAGGGGATACAGGATACAGGAAAAATATGGAACAAATGGAACAATGCTGACCTTCAAACCTTCGTTTTGAAGAGTCAGCAGGCAATGATCAAGTCGCAAGAACATCCTTCGATACCAACAATGAGACCCCAAACTCTCACCCATCTTTTCAATATACAAGTTACTCAATCAAAACAAACGCAACCAACCCATCCATGCTGGCAATCAATTTCCCACGCAACATCCGAAATTCCAAGTCACTGCAAGAACAAGCACATTCCCAGGCGTCATTAGGGATAAATTCAAGGGTCTAAACACGGTCTCAGAGGCTATTTGGACCCCAGGGAAAAATGGAACATTGTATGTTACCAATCACCGTCTGGTAGTATGTATTCCATTATGTGTCAAATCGATACATTTGTTCACTGAAAAACAATTGAGCAAATATTTATCATGTTTGAATCATTTATGTATAGATATATTATATGTCCATATATATATATATCCATCTATATCCATCTATATACTTACCTCTATATCTATTATCTATATACAATATATATATATATGGTATATATGTATGCATATTATGGAATGTTAGATATTATATAATATTATTATTGTTATTGTTACTATTACTATCATTATTATTATTATTATATATAACTGTATATCACTATATATTATGTCTATGTATGTATATATATATATATATAACATACACCACATTTGAAGAAACCCTCAGTAAGCATCTCCATGTACCAAGGTCGTGGCCCAAGTCTCTGCCCTTGCTGTTCTCCACCTCGGCCGAGATCCATGTGCTTATTTTAGAATGGATGGTTATTCATAATAGAAGGATAGATAATGATAGATATCTGATGGAAAATGGTGATATGTCTACCAATCTATCTATCTAATGGAAGATGGTGATATATATATATATATTATAGAATATTAAAGAAGCTATCTATCAATATTATGAGTGAATGGTGGATCAACCATCCGAGCAACCATTTTCATTTGGACCCAAAATGGAATTGCTTTACGCTTTACATTGGATTTGTCTGATTATGTCTGAACATGAGAAAAAACACAAGCCAAATTTCATGGCTATTGACCGTATGCCAGTTTTGGGGTATATACCCCATTTCTGAAAGGTAATCATCATAAATACTGTGGGTTATTTGTTATTACATGATATTCATATATATTTCACCAAACCCTATCATAATATCATATTGGTGGCCACATGACCTGCTCCCTGAACAGAATCGGCATGGTGGGTGGAGAGATTTTTTGCACCCCGTCACAAAAGCAGATTAGTCAAACACATTTTCCCCCATTTAAGATAATTTCAGTCTAATTCAAGTATCCAATGATACCAGTACTCCAGGATAATAGCAACAATCCTAGCAACCATAGCAATCACAAGAATCCAAATAAAACCTAGTAAAACCGGTTGCATGACCCTCCTAAAATACAATGCCCAAAAAGCCTTAGCCGGGCCCGGCCGGGCCCCCAAGCGTCCACCAAGAGAGATGATCCACTGCTCTGTGACCGCAGATCATCGACCTGTGACCGCAAATCCATCCCTCTGATGAGTTGGATAGCAAGCCTCAAAACAAAAGCAACATCGATTCCTACTAAGATAGATGGAACAAAAAACATTTTTCGGGTGATAAATAAATAAATGCACATCATAGTGACGGAGGTTGGTAACGGTGCAGCTGTGGATGCCGACGTTGGCAACTTCGTTGCGGAAGATCCAGGGCATCCGTTTGGAGACTCGGGTATCACCGCCTGGGTGGGATCTGGGTAACAGGCTATGCAGGGAGCCACTTAAGTCACTTAAGCATAGAACACTTAATTTACTGCATTTTACTGCCTTTTTTTGTCAAGACTTTAGGGGGTTGTTAAAAAGGACTCTCTCTATATATATATACATACATTTATATATATATATATTGATATATTATTTATATATTTGTATATTGACAGATGCGAGTTGGCCACTATTTCAAGGGATCATAGAGGTTCCAAGTTTTGCACTCCACATTTGTCACATCTCGACCCACAGCTCGCATCGCTGCAATCAGACTATCGAAACTCGACCTCGAAACGTTGAATCCATGGCCACTGCTCTTGGTGGTTTGTTAATCCCCTGCTGACAATTCAACTTTGAGTAAAATTTAATTGCATGGCAAGCCGATCTAATCCTCCACAAATAAGAATCTACAAAGGTGTGTGCTACATATAATATCGCAAATTGGAAATATACAATCATATATATATATATTATGTATATACACCAATTGTTAAACCACATTAAAATCAGCCCATTAATATCAGATTCTGGATGCCCGGGTATCCTTGTGTCCCTTTGTGCCTTTCGCTGGCTTGCTCCGCGGAGTCATAATCAGCCTCGGGGCAGCTCTCCATCCATCCGTCTATCTATTTTATTTGATTATTTGTCTATTTAAAATATGTATAAATTATAAATATATAATGTATAATGTTAAAATATAATGTATAATATGATGAATGAGATGCGCGAATCATTTACATTAATTTACATAGTCCAAAGTGTAGTCTAAAGATTAGTTAGTATAGGTATGGATACGTCAGCGAGATGTACTGATTGGATCTGATTGGTGGCTTTGAACTCCCTGCTGAAAAAATGCCCAAATTTGGGATCATCCTTCCAGGCAGTGCACGAGGTTCAGCCCACGATTTCCGAAGTATCCAGGCATGGTATGAACCAACATCTGCACAAAAAATTGACTGAAGGCCGGAAGTCATAAGATACCGAATATCAACATATCTATATATATATACCTAGGCCTTCCGCAGGCCGCTTTTTCAGCCCGAAGCTGTTCAGGCTGAAATTTTAGCCCGAATGGTTTTTTTTCGCCTGGGGTGTTTTTTTCTGCCCGATTGTGTTTTTTAGTGATTTTGATGATGTTTGGTTAAGATGTCCGCTCACACTATATATTGTTGATATATTGTTGATAACAGTGTTAAAGGAGTTTACTGTTTTACATGAAAATCTCATTTCGGGTGTTTTCGCCTGTTTCGTGGGTGTTTTCGCCCGTTTCGTGGGTGTTTCCGCCCGAAAAAAAAAATAGAAATTAAAAACCAGAATAAAAAAACGGCGAACATCACCCACAGTGCATTTCTTTTCACCTGGATCGTCCACCAGGATCTTATCAGAATACCTCAAAATATGGATAAAATCACTTTCCGCCTGAGTTTTCAGTTTCCGCCGCAGGCTGATATTTGAGGTCAGGCTGAAATACAGGCCCTTTGGAAGATACAGGTATATATAGTATAACATATAGCACGTGAATTGTGATGATCTCCTGCATTTGAGGCCCGCGGCCGTGGCCGTGGGGCAGCCTGCGGCCAAAGGGGATGCGCTCAGCAAATCGATGGAACTGGTTGGGACTATAAACTATGAACATCAATTTAATTGTAAACGATAACTTGAATCACCATATAATATATATATATATATGCTCATTAAAATCCATAATTGCTTCACAATATTAAATAATTGCATCCAAATTACCACGATTTTACGAGTATTATATATTATAATGCTCACGCTATATGAACTATATCACATGCACGAGCATTCCTTACAGACGAATTGCCCTTACGGTTTCTTAATTTCCATCACGCTTGCCTCAACAATTGCTCCTTTTGTCCCCCACCTGCTACTGAGACATTCGTGATGCAAATCTGCGACATTTCTTGCCCGCAAACGCAGGATGTAGCGACGTGAGCGGGTTGTTTGGGTTAATGGTCTATTTAAGTTTAGTGGGATACTAATGGAATCTTAATATCGAATATTCATGGATTATGAATGGAATACCGAAGCCTTCCCATTCAACCGTCCTACCGTCCCGACCCTACCTCTGTGGCAACGGACCGGCCTTGACTGGCGAAGCAGCAATGTTATCAACTGATAGGAAGTGGGTTTCAACTGTTTTAGCTGTTTAAATTAGTTAACTGATTAAATCAACTGATAGTAATGTTTATCCACTGATGCTTTATATGAGTTAGCGGTTTATCCACTGATGTTTTAGTTGTTTAAATTGTTTTTATTGTTTATAATTCTAGTGGGACATGCCCAGTTGTATTGCTTTGTAAGCTGATACGGGGTATTTTAACCCACGACAGCTGGGAGGTTGGAAGCCGGAAGCATCCCAGGGTGGGAGTATCCTTGGGAGATGACATCATGGCATCAATAGGCATATCTGTCAGAACACGAAGACCTTTTGGGTTCCAATCACATCAGGTTCCTCAGAGTCAGTGAGGGGGTGTCAGTTGTCATCCGCTCCAGCAGACAGGCTACAGAAGCAGTTGATTTTGATCAATCCTCCAGCAGGTC
>CAMXCT020006622.1:355000-450000 GCA_947184155.2 Cladocopium goreaui | reverse complement strand
AAAAGCATGTAAGAGACTGTCAGCCGTCCAAGCTTGGGCCCATCATTCCGCCAGAAAAATGTCAAACTATGCCCTCTCCTTCCAGCTGCCGGTGCCCAAACATCAGTTGAAGCATCTTGAAACCATTCAAAGATTGCAAGAAAAATCCATCTATTTGTGACAGGAGTTCCAACCAAAATCCATCCATCCTCTCAGTTGGCAAAAAAGAACTGCAATGGCCCTGGTTTATGTACATTTTGACCAGGTCCTACGAAAGTCCAGCGTCACACCATGCCGACGTGTTTTCGAAGAGCATGGGAAACGCCAATGAAACACCGCTGAGCCCTTCGGCTGAGCCGTCCATAGCTTAAAATCATCAGGCAAATGACAAAAAATCACACACACACATGTATTATATATTATATATACACATATATGGTGGTTTCCTCAAATAGGGGTACCCCTAAATCATCCATTGAAATAGGATGTTCCATTATAAACCATCCATAATTAATGGGGACCCCCCATTTTAGGAAACCTCCATATAATTCCATATATATATATGACATTATATGACATTATTTGACTAAGTAGCAGTTAAACGTGCAACAACAGCCCGTTCACCAACAAAACCTGGGATTTGATTTAACAAAGTAACAACTGGGATTGAACCGGAGATCTAGCGTCACCAACTTCAGGAAATACTGACAGCAAGGAGTTCTAACTCAACAGTATGGTGACTGGAATCAACCGATATCTCATCAGAAATTAAGCCACGCCAAAAAGCTATAGGACGTGACGTGGAGAGATGCGGTGAGACACAACTACCTCAAACTGTTAAGACATGTTAAGACCACCCACATAATCCTGTAACACCCAGGTTTGGCCCGGCTGAGCGGCATAAAAATTGCCAGCAAATCTGCAGCTGGAATTCATGATTGCACGACCAATCAAAGCGATGATTCACGTATAGCACTTGGGCTGCACGCTGTGACTGCACATGTATCGTCAATGAGCGCAAGCCTAGGGAGAAAAGCAGAATATCGATGGGTGTTATATTGCAAGATCAGTACCAGTGAATGATGTAAGAGCGTTCGTCAAGAGGTTGCCATGTGTGAACTTCAGCAATGCACCCCGCCACTTGTTTGAAAACAAATAGAGTTTGCACAAATTGGTGCACACCAAATTCATAGATATTCATAGGATCAATACAAACAACCCTCCAATCAAACATGGCATAATGGAACATCTCCGTCACATCTGCGTAACATCTCCCAGAATAGATGTTCTTTTCCTATATATATATATATATGCTAAATTCATAAGGGGGTTGGTTGACATTGTTATGTTTGATTGCCGGAGGATACAAACATGGCGAAAGAATTGTATGTGTCTTGGTATTACATTGATTCAGCCCCGCACAAACATGACTACTGACTGTACAAGGTAGCATGTCAATAATTCCAATTTTGCCACATATATAAGTTGACTAAAGGCCACATGTTCATCACAATTTCAAGGCATCTGTTCTGTCGATCTGCCATGCCAACCAACCCTTTAATTCTAAACTAACTAGTATTCAAAACAAAATGAGCCATGCAAAAATACAAACAAACCATCCCAACTGTACTGGTTGGTCAATGGACACCCCACGTTTTTGGTGGGTCATCATAATCCCCAAAAGACCAGCATCACTCAGCATCGCCAAACAAATCACCCAGCAAACGTATTTTTTCATGGCTCAGTATCTGGTCCTTATCTCCGTGCCGATACGAACACGGAACAAATGGCCGTGTTCCGTCGAAAAAAAATTGGATGTCTTGGAGCGGAGCCACTGGCGGCCGCCAAAAGGCTATTTTCAGCACTTTTATCTCTGCTAGACTCATGGAGGTTTCCTAAAATGGGGATATCTCCAATTCATCGAAGTCATTAGACCATTCTAGTATTGAGACATATTGATTGAGACATATTGATTGAGACATATTGATTGAGACATATTGATTGAGACATATTGAGACCCATGGTTTTGGGATGTTTTGCGGATCCCCCAATTCAAGAAACACCCTCCTTCTTTCGAAAATAAGATGTTCTTCTGATTTTTTCTACTTGTTTAAACTTAGACTAGGAAACGCGCATGTGTGTCCTGACGCATGGGTATTTACGCTTGTTGACTTGGTGTTTACGCCAACTTCAACTTCCCACGAAAATACGCTCAGAATATGCGTTTCAAAGTAGACTGAATGGAAAACTGCCCCCAGCGGTGCAATTAGGCTCATTTAGAGAAAATACGCTCGAAAAACAAACATCTCCCAAATAAGATGTTGTTCAGGGATGTTCTGTTGTATTCAAGCATCTATTGTGAGGCTGTGTGTAAATATATGTATATATATATATATTCTGTAATACTACAGAATAATAAATAATCATAAATAATCAACATAACTGGGACAATACTGGAACATTAACTTGATCAGAATCTTGAGCGATACAATCAAATACCCTCTGGGAAATCATGTTTTGTTCAATGGTTTCCTCACATTTAGAAAGTGGATGTCAATGGACGTCGGCAAGTATGTATATATAAATATATATAAATAACATTAAGTTGTTTCGTGGTTGAGCCACCCTTTCCAACGATCCTATAGAATTTCGTTTCATCCCACTTAGGATTCAGGCCTTCCGCGGCGAAAGCGCCGTGCGCTTTCAGGGACCTCAGGCCGTTTGACTCCGACCCAGGGTGTCACTTTTGGGCGCTGCAGTTCCTGCTGGCGAGGGCGGAGTCCAAGACCTTGGAAACTCTGACCCAGCAATGGATCTGAACGAATGGCGCCGCGCTGAGGCTGTGGCGCGAGGATGCCGTATTGCCGAAGGGCTTCGTTTCGCGTCATGCCTCGCCTAGGGTCGTTGCGCGGCAGGCTATGGCCGTCGAAGACGAAGCCAAAGGTTTTTGCCATGAATAAGTTTGGCACTATAAGTTTTGTAAGTTAAGCTATATTTTTTGTATTTTTTTGTTGCGTTGAATTTTGTAGTTTTCTCGCAATTTGTCATGTGATTCTGGCAAGTTCCGGTTTTCCCGCTGCGTGTCGTTTCCTGAGCGTTTGATCTCGAAATGTCAAGAGTTTCTGGCAAAAACATCGGTTCGGGTGAGCTTGGGCGAGAACAACAGCTACGGATTTCAGTCTTGAGGAAACACCCAAAATTAACTTTTTTAACACATGCGCGTTTCCAAGCACGATGGTGACAGTGATGAGAGTTGGAAACACAATCCCGTTCCCTTGCCAGTTTTGTGTTTTCATGATTTTTCATGAGGATACAATGCGCGTTCCCAATTTTTGTGGAAACATATCCCGAATGTCGAGATTTCTGAGCACCGTGTGTATAGATGTGGAAATACATTTTTAAACAATCACTTTTTTTTCTCTGCGTGGAAACACATAGATACGCATTTATTTGTTCTGGAAGTCTAAAATCTAGAAAATCATGCGCGTTTCCTTGTTTTCTTCTCGAAACAACAGGAAACACATGCGTTTTCCACGCCAACCTTCTCTCATCTTCTCTTAAACAACAGGAAACGCCAGGATGAAATCCTGCAGTGTCGCTCTCTGCGCCACCACGTTTGCTGCTGCTGCTGCTGCTGCTGCCATGCTCCCAGGGATTTAGTGTTTCACTTGAGCAGCAAAATTGTCCCATCATAAAAAACATCGGTTTGGACGACAAAAAAACAGCTATCTTTGCTAACTTGTTTGTATCTGTTTCTAATATATCTGCTATCCAATGTTATATATCCCTATCTATTGATATAACTTTAACATGATTTGTACAAGTTATCCACAATTATAAATATACAACATGATTTGCATCTCAAGGCACAACATTGTATATATGGTACCCTGGGGCCTGGGGTAAACATACAAAAAAATGTGGAAAACCCATGGGGACACCTTGGGAGAATCATATACAAATGGTGGGTTACTCTTACTTTACAGGGGGGTAATCAATAGAAAATCCCCGCACAAAATGATGAAGTGAAGAGGAACATCATCATGTCATCTACGGATCACCTAGGAATCATGGATTGTGCGATGTTTGTTTAATGGCAGGAGGGTATGTGATCAGTATGCCTCTGATTTGAGGTTAACATGCCGTATACAATGTACGTACTACATGGATGATCAAAGTAAGGATGCAACAGGACAAAACTGCAACTTTGTGGGCACCCCTGAGGCCCCTAACTTCCACTAGAAGACTCACACATGCCTTTAATTTTATTTTTGCTACCTGGTCAAGCCTACCTCTGAGCTGAAAAGGAGCTAGATACCAACCTTGGGACAAGAAACACATAGTGAATTCGATCGAAACATCATGGTCAATCTGTGGTAGTCCAGAACAAATTCATATCTTTTGCTGGTTACAGTTTGATTGGTTATGAATATGTTTCATTTATTAAAAAACCGAACTAAAGGATACTAAAGGACTAAACTACCTATCCAGTTGGTTGGGGATGACATATCCCACAACCTTGGACCCAACCCCCTGGGACCCGCAACAAGGAGTTCCAATGTGCCTCAGCACGGTACGCCCCAGAATCCAGTGTCTTGATCAAGGGGATATGATGAGATATGATGAGATACCCCTAACAACCCCTAGCAACTTAAATGGGAAGCATGATGTTCTAAACCATTGGAGACTCCTATTTTCACTCAAAGCCATATATATTTTTTGCTACCATTCAGCAAGCTCATTGCTTCTGCTTCGTGGATGTGTCGGTCTCGCAAGATCCAGCTGGGAAAATGAAGATTGCCTCAATGGGCTTTGAGCCTGCCTACGAACAATAGAAAAAACTATATATATATTACATAATCATTAAAATTCATGTTAAGCTTATCTCAGATCTGATGATTAATTTGTTCTTACCAGTTGCCGCCTGCTTCCACAGAAAAAGTATTTTTTGGGGAGCGGGGGGGTGACTGTGGTTCTGCCAATAAAATGTCCTAACCTAGCCAACCACATATCATATATATATATATATTGAGATATATTGTAATAGAACTGTATGTAGTTATGTAGCATGTATAGATGCACATATTGTACATCGATATTGATTCAATTATTGAACCTCCATGGATTTTTCTGCCAGCCCATGGTTTTTCCTTTTTACAAGTTGCGCCTCGCCAGTCGCAGTGAAACGACCCCTGCAGATCACCTGCTAAACACACGAACACTGTGACACACGCCAAAGGAAAAAAACATGAGAAAAATGACCATTTATAGTGGATTTACCCATTAAAAATGTTGTTCCATAGTTATAAAAACATGATCATCTCCAAAGTCGAAGCATGCTCGGTCTTGGTGAATTAGATGTTCAAACCTGCGGAAGCCAAAGGATCTCAGGGACCACATGCACGGCCCAGGGCTTCAAACCTGGCTCTTGGAGCGAGGTCAAACCGGGCTTCATGAGTGCCAACGTGGTGATAAGCGGCTACGCGACCTGCAGCGACCAAGTGGGTGGACTGATGGCTGAGCATAAACAGCATTGAATTGAGGGAAAAGTCTAGAAAAATCAAGACTAACTTGCAGGAAAACTTCCATGTTTACATATGCTTGCCACCAAAGTCTTGAGCCGTTCAAGGTCGCAAGTAAGGGTGGATCACTGTGCATTATAAACTTTAGGAATGCAGTTGTTTATGTTGTTTACTTGTGTGGATTTCATACCCGGCAAGATTTCCGGATGGGTGAAACATGATTTCAGTCTGCTGGGGACAGCCCTTCTAGGTGCTTAGGAAAAATTAAAACCCACCCAGCCAAAGGGGATAAACATTTGGGTTCCTTCAGTCATGGAGGATCCGCAAGTCACCATGGTTGTTCCGTACTAAGTCAAGGTCATCCATGCTTGGATGACAACTGGGGGTACCCCCATGACTTCGGAAACCTCAACTTCACAACTTCACGGCACCTGAAATTGCTGTTTCATCCAATTCTCGAATTCGTCGTCTGCCAAAAGGCATCGCTTCGATGCTGTCACCTCCGGCCCAGTTGCGGATTGACGATGCACCCGCAAGAGGCACCATGGAATCCATGGAACCCCAAAATTGAACGTATACAAAATGAACATGATACAGCATACAGCATGACAACATGAAAGAACCACCAAACAACATCGTGCGACTTGTCGTGCCTCACAGTTCTTGGTGTTGCGCTGCACAAACATCGCCGCGTGACCCCGCTTGGCCGCAGCGTGCATGGCCGTGCGCATCTTGGGATCTTTGGCGTAATCATCATTGGGCATGGTCCTCCGGACATCTTGGCTGGTTGATCATGTCGGTGCTAAACGCAGGGAATGAGGGGATGATCCACTGGCTAACTATCAATAATCATCCCAGCAACCCCCAGCAACCCATCCATTCCCTACGTTTAGCAACAGTAAGTCATGTTGGTGCTTTTCACTGTTTTTCATAGCGTTTCACCTTCATGGATTTCGCAGGATTTCGCTGACAATCGTCAGAAGATGTCAGCAAGGAGCACCCGAAAGCGATATGTTCACCGTCGTTTTCGGCTCATCTTAGATACCCTGTGAAAGATAGATAGATTTCCAGCAGTGCACTACATTCTCCCATGCAGGCAACAGAATAAAGTATATATAAAGATATCAAACAAAGCTTTCACCAGTCGTTTTACCTGTAGTTTCATGGCTAAACCATAGCTATCCATAGCTGTATGCTTAAATCGCAGAGTTTAATCCATCACAATCATCACATAATGTTCATGGATATTCATGGTGCAATCATTCTGTGTGTTGATTAAACCAGTCCAAAACACGCACACATACATACATATATATATATATATATTCACACACACATATATATATATATACATGTATATATATATACACATATATAATTATATATATACATACATATATATATATATATACATATATTTATATATGAAATTATATGAAGCATCTTTGAAATAGTTGACCCATTCCCACTCACCTCGTTGCACGGTGCCTGTCCTGTTGAGTCTGCGGTGGCACTTTCGCACCTCCGTCAAGACACCGGAGTGGATGCAGCCGAACCTGACGGAGGAACGGAGGAACCTGACGCTGGATCTGGGGGTCACGGTTCCCTGTGACTGTACATTACACTGTAGATACATGTTGTTGGTTAAATATCCGTGTGTATGTGTGTGTAGCTATATATCATGATCATTCATTATCTCAATGGGAATTTCAGGATCCTAAAATGGAGGTACTGTACCATATAAGACAATATTTTATGGGGATATTCCCTTACATAGGCCTTACATAGGCCTTATATATATATATGTTAGGTCATTGATTATCTATATATCTATCTATCTATCGATCGATCGATCTATCGATCTATCTATCTTTCTATCTTCTGTCTGTCTATCTATCCATTCTATCTAACCCTATCTAATCCTATCTAATCCAGTCTAATCTAACCGATTTTTCTATCTATCCATCTATAGTGTATAATTACTTGACATGCATATCTACCAACATCGAAAACCATCCCACATCGAAATTCCTGGCAGTTCTGAGGCCTAGCGTTCTGCTGACTCTGAGCGGTGCGTCGTGCAACTGCACAGAAGGTCTCGAAGATGGAGATCCTTCCGGCATCGACAAGCCGTGACACGCCGTGCAGCTGAGGGAACAATTAAAAAAAACAGCAAAAGCAAAGCCAAGCATAGCCAAATTTATGTAACCAGCTAATACCAATTATTTTTCATCAACTCATATATTCACATAAGTATACATATATATATATATACATAGTTATATATATATATATATATGTGTGTGTGTTTGTATTATCTGCCAGCTAAATGCAAGTGATGGATTTGGAGTCCGCTGGCCTGACCGGCAGCAGGGAGCCCTTCATCTTGATCTTCTTCCTTGGAGCGTCCAAGGATGGTGCGAATTAGTTAACAAAGTTTGGGTATAAAACCAACAAACAAATACAACCAACATAGGCCAGTGTTTATTAAATTAGTATAAATTAGTTAGCTATGTAATGAACAGTACAACCGACTCAAACGACAAAGTTATGGTATAAAACTAGCCATTTTGGCCTCCCATAATGGAAGACTACATAATATGAAAGGGACTTGTGTTCAAATCGGGCCATGGGCACCGGAGTTCTGGCCATCCTCATGCTTGGCATTTCCTCATTTCTTGCTGATTATACCGTCTCAAAGCACCCGGCATCGTTGGTGGCTTCAGGCCCGGAATGATAGGAACGGAAATCAACCTACATTGGCACTGATGAACTCCCCAAAGCGTTTTAACATGTTTTAACAATCTTGAAAGTGGGCATTGTTTGTTTACCAGTCCTGCTTGATTTTAATGTATTGTATGTGCGTACTGTATAATTCAATGAGCATTTCCAGCCCATGGATTGGTGACGGGAAACTCTGAAACTGGGGTAAAAACACCAAGTTGTTTCCATTTTTCCCAATCCAACAGTATCCAGATGTAACATGATGTACCCTCTGGTAAACTAACATATAACTATGGAAAATCACCATATTTATTGGGTAAATCCTATTTCTATGGCCATGTTCAATAGCTTTTTGTATGTTTACCAGAGGGTAACCAGTCTATGGAGATCTGGATGGCTGATCCCAACCAGCACCAAGCATCCGCTTGTCCAGGATGCGAGCCTGCTTGGACTTCAAAGTCGACGCGCCGTTGCGCCGCAGGTCCACGTTCCGGTCCCGATGCCTGGTAGGTCGCTGCTAGTTGCATGTTGGTAATGATTACATGAGGATATGTAAGGATCATAGATGGATCTGAGATCTAGGATGGCTCCCCATTCTTGGGGCTGTACGGGGTCTAATTTTATCATATCCAAAGTGGCAGGGCCGGGGGATTTACTGGGGCCTGATGCCCAAGAAGGGACATTGACAAATCTTCAAAGAACTTTGACATGCAGCGGGGTTTAAGCACCAAGTGCATGCAAACGGTCTGCTGGATCCCAAACTGTTACTACTTGAGGTAATACATGCAAGACATTTTGATTTTTAATCCCCACCCTGCAACGAACCCAGTTATCTGCAAATATCTTCAGCCCAGCGGCTTGCTCAAGCTGATTTTAGCCTTCTCCGCGATGGCTGAAGCTTGGGCGAGATACTCATCTGGGCAGAAATTTGCCACCAGCAATTTGGAGTTTTTTTCCGCAACAAAAAAAGGAAAACACAAAGGAGGCCATTCCATTCCATTCCCCCTTGTTGTGGGCTGTGCAAATCCCTATTTTACTTGCTCAAATATCTCGAATGATGTGAGAATGTCTTAAATGCTCTTATGTAAATGGATCTTGCATACATGAAACTTAACACAACTTAACTATCTTAACTGGTTGTTTCTCTGATGTGTCTTTAAAATGCCAACTGGAACTCCACCGCACGCACCTTCCCCCAGCTCCTCGCGTCGTTTCATGAGCTGCGTGAGATCTGTCTGGCTCTTGCGAAGCAGTTCCCGGCCGAAGCGGTCCAGGGACACCCGCACCAAGAGGCCACGGGCATACCTGGCCGATGGGATCCCCATGGGATCCCCAGGGTATCTGGGATGGGGCCAGTGCCGAGGTTGGGATTCGAATTGATTTGAGGTCAATATGTATTTTTAAACATATGGTTGAACGAATTGAATGCGTTTGGATCTTTTTGGGGGGGAAGTGAGAAGATCCGGCTTGATTACGGTTTGTAGATAGGAGGATGTTGGAAGGTTGGTAATGGGAAAAATGCTGGCGCCTTCAACAACAGAGCGGCTCTTCTGAGAGGTTCTGTCCCTACAATTTTAATTGTGCTTTATGTCTTCATATGTCTCCTGATTGGTGCTTTAGACCAATGCTGGTACGAAAGTCACAAACAATTGGGATTGATAGGGGCTACTCATCACAAATAGCTCAATCTGATTTATCTGTTGCTGAAAAATCAGCGGTTCATCATGTGACGCCCACAGCCTCTGGATGTCAATGGCCGATTCGTTCAAGCGTCGAATCCATTGTCGCGTCAGGGCCCCTTGCCAAACACGCTGCAGGTGCAAAGTGGCCTTCCTTGGAGAAGTGATGCCATGGCATCAAGATGTAAGGTCAACACCGGATGAATCATTAACTCTCAATATTATTCAATTAATATATTAATTAAACAGCCATAAATAGACCCTGGTTTATTGGCCATTAGGGGAGATACCCCCAATTATAGTGACAATCTGCCATTAAATGGTACTCCTCCCAATTTTGTATGGCCCAGGGGTGTATCAGTTGCCCTGACCTCTTCCACTATTGCGATGCCATGTTCATCTCACAATCTTGGACCACGCTTTACCGGGTGGAAATGGACATCGAATTGGCTTCCTCATCTCGTCCCCCTACAGAACTAGGCTTAGTGCTCCTTAATTGAAAGGGGGAACCGTGTCGATCCAGTAGTGAACCACACTTTCCAAAAACGTTTACCCTCTAGTAAATAAACATAGACCCTGAAAATAGCCTAGTTTTAATGGAAACTAGTCTTCCAAACCCTATCTGCCAGGGTCTATGTTAATTTACCAGAGGGTAATGAGTTTTAATGACAGGGATTAGCTGGAGATGTGACCTCCCAACCCTCCCAGTCATCGGAAAACCCGAGGCGCAGGAATTTGGCGTTGCGGCTATTCCAGCGATATGCCCTGGAGTTGCCAAGGAGACCACACCCGAACAACATCAACACATACCCCTCCGGTAAACCAACATAGCTATCGAAAATGGCCCATTTATAGTTCCTATTAAAAGTGGTGATGTTCAATAGTCATGTTATTTTACCAGATGGTATTCGGTATTCTTCATCAGTTGTGTATATATATATATAATATAGTTATCAATGGGCTGATCTGACTTACTGACGTCCATACCTGGTAAGGGGCCATAAAAGCAGAGATTCCCCAACTTGTGGATCCTCCATGATTTTCCATTGGGAAAGACATACATCAAAACCCCCAAAAGCTAGAGATTCTCCAGTGCCTGGTGGACTTTGCAGGAATTTGCTGGGACCTATATAATCTGCATATGTGTGTATTTGTGTATTTATTTATTTATTTTATAATATATATATATGTGTGTGTACATAATTATATAAAATATACTAAAATATAATATAACCTCAAATCTTGGGGCAGTTCCTCCCTAAACCTCTGGGATCTTCTAGGGATTTCTGCCTGTAGCTATGCTGGATCTTCTCCACCGCCAGCTCCATGCGGGTGATCTGCAGCCCTGTGCGCAGACCACGCCAGAAGCGCTGGATACAAATGGCCGGTGCCACCGCGTTGCGCGACTTCTTCTTCTTTTTCAGGTATCTTAGTTGGAAAAAAATGATAGGGAACCAGCTATTTTCAGGTTTCTTAGTTGGAAAAAAATGATAGGAACCAGCTATTTTCAGGTATCTTCGTGTAAACAAATGATAGGAACCAGCTATACATAGGGACTTCACTCATCTCAGTTGAAAAAAAATGATAGGAACCAGCTATACATAGGGACTTCACTCATCTTAGTTGAAAAAACATGATAGGAACCAGCTATACATAGGGACTTCAAGCATCTTAGTTGAAAAAAAATGATAGGAACCAGCTATACATAGGGACTTCACTCATCTTAGTTGAAAAAAATGATAGGAACCAGCTATACATAGGGACTTCACTCATCTTAGTTGAAAAAAAAATGATAGGAACCAACTATACATAGGGACTTCACTCATCTTAGTTGAAAAAAATGATAGGAACCAGCTATACATAGGGACTTCACTCATCTTAGTTGAAAAAACATGATAGGAACCAGCTATACATAGGGACTTCACTCATCTTAGTTGAAAAAACATGATAGGAACCAGCTATACATAGGGACTTCACTCATCTTAGTTGAAAAAAATGATAGGAACCAGCTATACATAGGCATACATAGGGACTCCACTCATCTTAGTTGAAAAAAAATGATAGGAAGCAGCTATACATAGGGACTTCACTCATCTTAGTTGAAAAAAATGATAGGAAGCAGCTATACATAGGGACTTCACTCATCTTAGTTGAACAAAAATGATAGGAACCAGCTATACATGGGGACTTCACTCATCTTAGTTGAAAATAATGATAGGAACCAGCTATACATAGGGACTTCACTCATCTTAGTTGAAAAAAAAATGATAGGAACCAGCTATACATAGGGACTTCACTCATCTTAGTTGAAAAAACATGATAGGAACCAGCTATACATAGGGACTTCACTCATCTTAGTTGAAAAAAATGATAGGAAGCAGCTATACATGGGACATCACTCATCTTAGTTGAAAAAACATGATAGGAACCAGCTATGCATAGGGACTTCACTCATCTTAGTTGAAAAAAAATGATAGGAACCAGCTATACATAGGGACTTCACTCATCTTAGTTGAAAAAAATGATAGGAACCAGCTATACATAGGGACTTCACTCATCTTAGTTGAAAAAAAAACATGATAGGAACCAGCTATACATAGGGACTTCACTCATCTTAGTTGAAAAAAATGATAGGAACCAGCTATACATAGGGACTTCACTCATCTTAGTTGAAAAAACATGATAGGAACCAGCTTTACATAGGGACTTCACTCATCTTAGTTGAAAAAAAACATGATAGGAACCAGCTATACATAGGGACTTCACTCATCTTAGTTGAAAAACATGATAGGAACCCGCTATACATAGGGACTTCACTCATCTTAGTTGAAAAACATGATAGGAACCAGCTATACATAGGGACTTCACTCATCTTAGTTGAAAAAACATGATAGGAACCCGCTATACATAGGGACTTCACTCATCTTAGTTGAAAAAACATGATAGGAACCAGCTATACATAGGGACTTCACTCATCTTAGTTGAAAAAAACATGATAGGAACCAGCTATACATAGGGACTTCACTCATCTTAGTTGAAAAAACATGATAGGAACCAGCTATACATAGGGACTTCACTCATCTTAGTTGAAAAAACATGATAGGAACCCGCTATACATAGGGACTTCACTCATCTTAGTTGAAAAAAATGATAGGAACCCCCCCAAGGGGGGCTATATAACAAAATAGGGGGGGGGACTTCACTCATCTTAGTTGAAAAAACATGATAGGAACCCGCTATACATAGGGACTTCACTCATCTTAGTTGAAAAAAATGATAGGAACCAGCTATACATAGGCATACATAGGGACTTCACTCATCTTAGTTGAACAAAAAACATGATAGGAACCCGCTATACATAGGGACTTCACTCATCTTAGTTGAAAAAAACATGATAGGAACCCGCTATACATAGGGACTTCACTCATCTTAGTTGAAAAAAAATGATAGGAACCAGCTATACATAGGCATACATAGGGACTTCACTCATCTTAGTTGAAAAAAATGATAGGAACCCGCTATAATACATGGGGACTTCACTCATCTTAGCTGAAGAAAATGATAGGAACTCGCTATATATAGGGACTTCACTCATCTTAGTTGAAAAAAAAATGATAGGAACCCGCTATACATAGGGACTTCACTCATCTTAGTTGTAAAAAAAATGATAGGAACCAGCTTTACATGGGGACATCACTGACTTAACTGGCAATGCATTGGATTATCATGGTGTGAGGGAATTTTCTGGAAACATGTCTTCGCAGAAATACAGGGGGGCTATTCATTTTTTCCTGCAACCAATTTTGGTAGTGGAAAGATGAGTCTTACCAGCATACCAATAATATCTTGATTTCAGAATATTTCATAATATTTCCCTTACTTGGGTCTGTCCAAAACAGGGGGAATTAAATGGCAGCCTTCAAATAGGGAATCAATCATATTTTGTGCCACAACATTTTCAAACAAACCAATGCGATCACAAGTATCCGTAACAGGGAACAGCTTGGAGTGGTCTGGGGTACCCAAACTCCCATTGTTGTAGCTGGAAACATCTTAGGACTTTTTTTAATCAGCCATGGTTATCAGTCGTGGTTTGGAATGGATAGGAAGCGCATTGCAGCTATTTGGATCTGACCGTGGAATTGCTTAGAGTATGCTTGTATATGGGTCAAACAACTGCAATAGAAAGCAATGACAAAGCTGGCGAATCTAGAAACCTCACTTCCCCCTAAATCTAAATCAGAAACCTTCGAGTTTGGCAAAGGTAACGGCATGGCCCAAAGGTAAAATCGACTTGGTCTAAAAGCTAGCAAACAAATGCAGGAAACCATGGCGTTTACCTCGCAAATAAACATAAATAAACCATGGTTTCCTCAAAATGTTCCCTTGATTATGAAGAGATCATCCTAGTACATGCCCATTACAACCGCATGATATATCATCAATACATATGATATCCCCATTTTTCCCAGGCTGTCCAGCATTTTTGTCCAGGCCAAGTGACCTGTACCTCTTCTGCAGGCTAATGGCCGCCCGATGATACAGGAGCCGCAGCACCAAGGCACGAATGATCATGTGGAACAGCACCACGGCCAGAACGAAAGAACCTGTTGGAATCCCATGGAATCCCAAAGATCTCACTAATACCCGACAGTTCTTATCATGTCTTTGAGCTGGGTGAATATGGCTATATAAATTATATAATGCTATATAGCAGAAACACACCAGTGCAATGTATTAAATGTATTAACTAAATGGTTGCAAATGGTTTGACTTCCCATTTCTGACTCCGAAGAGGACTGAAATTCCAGTTGCTCCGGGGGACAATGGTCGTGGGGCGCCCGGTCCGCCATGTCAAAGAGTCGATCCGTCATCAGCACGAAGCGGCCCTGGCGTACGCCTTCGCCCTTCTTGGTGCTCTCTTCATCCTGAGAAACGCGAGAAATGGGGCGGCTTGAGCCGGGTGTTCTCCAGAAATGATAGGGCCACTAAGTGATGTACATTGACATGATTTGCACAATATACAGTATAAAATAAAATGCTGGAACTGGTACACTTTGTAAGGACTCTCAGCCTTTATCTTTTCAGGATGTTGAGTGCTATTTTTTATCCAGCTGACCAACAAGGTCCCACGCAGCTTCGATTTCAGGTGCCTGCAAGCCCAGCACGGAATCCATGATCTTGTACTGATCCCGCATGAGGTATCCAACCTGCTGCAGGTGGAGAAAAAGATCTGACCACAAGCCCCATACCATCCCCTGACCCATTGGCCATGGCTGGCCATGCCTCGAGCCATGCCAAAATGGGAAGCTTTAAGATTTCAGGCGATGCTCAACATGGCATGCACCTGCTGAATGACGCGCATCACTGCCGCTCGATTGAAGATGGAGAGGGAGTTGGGTTTCCTTACATGCTGAGATGATGAGCTGATTTTCACAGAGACCTTGGGGTGGGGATGTTGCCAACCCCAATGGCGTCCAGATCTAGCCAGCACCCAAATAAGAGAACAAAATCATTGTTGATGATTTTCGACTCACTGGAGAGGGGCCAGTTGGTGAAGGCGAAGGCTTACACCATCTTAAATTTCAAACAGGCTCCCTCAGGAAGGATCTCTGTTGGGTCCCAGGTTCTCTTCACCCTTCGCATACGTCTTCTTCTCCTCCTTATTCTCACTCAGAGGCTCCTGGAGTTTGAATAGCGCATAACAGCGCGCAAGTTTCAAGAGGATGACCAAACCTGCATCAAACCCTCCATGTTGACTGTTGTGCAAATTCATGAAAACTGGCTTGAGATGTTCTCAGCGTCCTTTCGGATCTATTCACTATGTTGCAGAGATTCCGCCACCGCCCTAGAAAGTTGCCACACCAAGAATGACATCATCAAACCTCATCCCAGCCCACCCTGCCACGGCCACCTTCTTGACTTCCATGACATGTGAGCCCAGTTGTTGCGCCAGCGCTGCCACTGTGCCATGTTGGTTGGGCCAATCCAAGGGCAGGCGATGTTCAATCTCCGCACCCAACACCTGCAGGGAGGAGCTCATTGAGCTCTGGAGTGCCAGCATTTTTTGGATCAATCAACTCAACTCCTTCATAGGTTCCATCACTTTTTATCCGCATCTCTTCAGGTAGATAGCTTAAATGTAAATGTATAACTGCGTGTATTTCCAGCAACTCCAAATTTTAGGCAAAACCAGAGAAAGTCCACCAGCTGGCTCACCTCCATGAGTTGAGCACCAGCAGAGGCATCCAATCCTTGAAACTTCAGGTGATCGTCCGTGGAGATGGCCGGGGAATCCAAGGCTTGCCTGGGGCTCTGGTGGAGGATCCGAAGCTTGGGCCATCGGGGGGGCCCATGGTTATCCCCTTCGCCGACATGACGTTTCCGAATTCTGGCATCCTATCAGAAAAGATCCCAGTCTTTTCTGTTTGGGGGACCTGAGAACACACATTCTAACGACTATATCTATATCTATATCTATATAACCAAAGAAGCGCTTGCAGAGGCAGCCGCATTTGCACAATCCAATTCTAGCCTGCAGCCTACACATCCCCGACGCCCCAAGCACCAGTGTCAAAGGGCTACCTTCCGGGGTGGTCTGGGCCCAAGAACATTGGACAGCCGGGATATATGGAGCATTGGGTTCATCATCCCAGGTCATATGCAAAACATTCAAATCCTATTCTCAATGGTACTATATTAAATCCATTTCAAACTACCAGCCAGTAATTTGACTAGTTCCACTGATCCAAGACTCACCTCTTGACCACTTTTACCACTCGCTGGGTGCTCGCAAGTGAACCTAAGGGCTTTCACCGGTCACATCAGAACAGCTGAAATGCTGAAGCAACTCTTGTGTACGGCCTGGCCGAGAATCATTTGAAATCAAGGCAGGCAAAGCCACACAGGCTTTAAAGCTTTGCTCTGAGCGGAAGCCTTTGGATCAACATAATGCGCATCTCATGGTCAAACAACTCCTTCTCGAGCAAGATCATGAGGAGTTCCCTGTCTGTCATGTCCACCTCCTTGTTCCGGGTTGCGCCCCAGGTCGCAGCCGATGATGCGGCACCAAGCTTCGAAAAAATCCGCCCGTGGCCGCCGTTGACTGAGCCCAAGCGAACCAACTTCCACTCGCAATCGTTGCAGGCTGCCATGAAGCGGCCCATGAGCCGGCAGTAATTCCTGCCGCCTGAAAGCCTAAGCTTGCAAGAAGCAAGGGAGGTACTGCCGCAGCAGTCAGGCCCACACCGCCAACTAAAGCCACCTTTCTCCAAGGGACATTTCCCTTGAGGCCCTTTAACTTTTTCCTGGCAAGGGCACGGATCTCTTGATCCACGAGCTGGAGATGCAAGACGTCTTCCACCAACATTTGATCTGCCATGGCTCTCGCATTGGCTCGCATGGGATAGCTGCGGATAGTTGGCAAACTGGTCGCAAAACAAAACACGCCCTGATTTGAGAGAAAAGCAGCTTTCCAGTGGATGGATCTCATGATCTACGCACAGGGCCCCTCGAACTCGAGAGATCCAGTACAAAACGGGGGTCGTTTGGGGAGGCTTGGAGATTGTGGTGATGGGATTGCAAGTCAGGGTCTCCAATCTGAGAACTGCTGTTGTTGAGGGTGTTGGGAAAGGAATCAAGTGTCATGTGAAGCACTTCTGGTAGGAAATGCTGCTTCGCAATTGCCGAGCAATCTCATGTCGGGTCAAGAGATGCCATGATATTCAAAATGTCAAAACTTTCAATTTATAGATTTGCCTCCCTTCACGTCCCACATCATCCACGCATATTCACTTCAGCTTATATATCCCAATACAAAAAAATGCTGCAGCGGAGCATATATCTTCAACATTCTTCAACATCTTCAACATCTTCAACCAGCCATTCCAATGGTGACCCTCCACTAAACAATTAAATGATGAATAAGCCCTTATTGTAGCGCTTGTTAGTGGTTAATAACCCCTGAATGAACTCTTGCCTTCCGGATATTCTAACATAGCTACAGTATGGAAAATTGATAGTTTAGAAAAGAACTTATTCAATCTTATTTACCCATGATTTATTGTGATGTTCCATATATAGCTATACTAGACGACCTTAAAGGCTACGTCGTGGCTTCAGTCTCCATGGCCTCATGGTCACCAGCACTTCAGCGGTCAGGAAGACGTGGCGATGGTGCGAGGGCATCCCGGTTAAGGTCAGCATAGGCATGGACTCTTCGGGGAAGGTCATCATGGAATCGGTGCGGGTTTTGTAAATGTCCATCTCCTGGCATAACATGCAGCCACTGGCATTGGAAAACATGTTGGAAAAGCCCGGATTTTCAGAGATGATCTGTTGAACTAGAGTGGAGAATTGAATGGCAGGAACTGATAGGAACTGGAGGTCTATGTTTGTTCTCCCTGCGTATTTAGAATATATAATTTGTGGGGATGTACGGGTTTGCCCCAAAAATAGGTCTGACGGCCATTTTTTCTTTAAAGGGAACGGGCTAATCTAATTCCCCACATGTTTAACCATCAGGTCCAGACTGTACCCCACCTATGGCATGGCTCATAAACCAAGGGTAAGAACATGTAAGAACATGTATAAGACGCTTCCTGTATGTTCGAATGGCATGGAAATGGAGGTTCAACCATAAGCTCATGTCATGGGATATTCGCGGTGTATAGCCAGAAAACTTCTTGGGCGCCAGGTTTGACATTTCAAGCCTCGGGAGCCAGAGATCAACTGCAAACCATTGAATTTCGGGTATGAATAGGACCTGATATGACCATGACGACTTGTGACCATCCATCAAAATCTACGGATGCCAAGAACAAGTGGCAGCTTTTCAGCATTCAATCCAGTCCTTGAAGAGGCAATGAAGCTTGTCATGCGGATGAGGGGGCATATCTTTTCCTTGGTCGCGATGGGCATCCGAAAACTTGTGGCGACACTTTTGATGATGCCCAAGCAAAGAGCTCTTGGCACCTAATGATACCTTTACGCAGGAGAGAAAGGCACCAAAATATCAGACTCTCCACCACCCATGGCCCCATCGCAGCCTCCACGATCTCAGGTGCTTCAGCCCTAATTTTGTGGGTGATACTGATAGCTTCTGCACCTATCCCAGCCAAAGCTCCCACTGGAATGATCTCCTGTGGGTAGTAGCCATCTGTCTGGTGCAACTTGATGGCCTGATGCCCTATGGCCTCAGGCGCATTTCGGGGGGCAAGGTGACTGTTTTTTGTATGGAATCCACTGGAATCCCATCTTGGATGAGCTGGATAAGACAGGATACCCTCTGGTAAACTAACAAAAAACTATGGAAAATCACCATGTTTAATGGGAAAACTCACTATAAATGGTCATTTTCAATAGCTATGTTAAATTACCAGAGGGTAAGACAGGATAAGACCACCTTCCTCATCCACTTTGGGAGAAACTTCGTCCTTGTTGAGGGTAGCAACGTAGCAGATCTGATGCTACCGTAGCATGATAGATCAATGATCAAAGCAGGAGTCTCGCGGGCGCGTTGCAGGACGGAAACAACATTTTTTAACAACAAAAACACAACAACAATATAGCAATCTAATCATGGCAACAACAAAATACTACACCATCAATATGCGAGATACTGTATAAGAAATGTTGCTAACTAAAAACTCAACAATCTGTTTTACTACTTACATCTAATAATGACATATTTTTTTTAAAAAAAAAAAACGTACTTTTCGGCAAATGCCAAGATGACGTAGCAAGCCCACTTGATGGTCTCTGGGAAGAGTTCTGCCGGCACATGCGACAGCAGGTGCCTGCTGACCTGCGGTCGGAAATCCACCAGCTGGGATGCTTGGGATTCCTATGAAACACCGTTGATCTTATGAGATGAATGTTGGTAAAACAAGGCCATGGATGCACCATCCCCCAGTCATCACCATTTTTTGCTTGGTGTGTAGAAACCATTCCGAGTCATGGGTGGTTTATGACATTGTCTTACCAACATTATAAGGGGATGTTGGAAATAAACACCAAATGGTGCAGGATTTCAAACACCCATCAGTATGAAATCAATGGAAAGCATATGAAGTATAGCTGAGTCAGCAAAAACATCAGCTATCCTTCACCCAGGTCCCCGAAATGATTCGCAACACATCCAGGGCCTGCAGCAGCAAGTGGCTTGCAAGATCAGGATCCTTCGATGCCTGCGATATCGGATGAGTTGGGATCATGTCCGAAACCACCATCCACTGCCCAAAAAAAGAATCAAAACAAGGAGAACGAAAAGCATATTGGAATTTCCATGAATTTCCCATGTCCCCTCCCCACCTGAACCCCCTGCAGATGTTCCATGCTGGCCACGTTGAGGCCCCGCCGGCCCAGCTCTTCGGAACCTAACTTCCCGGTCACTGGCAGCAGGGCAATGCCTTGGACGGACGCTGATGAAGACCCCATCAATGGGCCTTCATCAAAATCGTGCTGTCACCAACATCCCGCATGGTTTCTTTTGGGTGTTTAGTATGGGAAGGATCATTATTCAAGACACTTGGACAACCCAAAAATTTGAGATCAGAAAAAGGACTTGGAAATGGAACAAAATATGAAAAACACATGTGAACCAAGTCCTCAGCTGGTGGAGATTCAAATCACAGGATTCAGGGCATCCACCCAGGCACTTCTCTGCAAAGGCCCCCTCAATTCCTTCAGGATGGCCTGGCGATGTCCACCTACTAACGAGTTCCTGTAAAATCTGTAAAGAAGATGAAAATGTAGGACATGCATGCCAGGAATTGAACATGTTTCTTAAAAGTTCGAATTTATTCGATATGTATATATATATATATTATATTATGCCTATTGTACAAATTATAAATAGTTATATGTTATATTATGTATCTCTCTCTCTCTCTTTATTTCGCTCTCTTTATGCTCTCTCTCTCTCTCTCGCTTTGAATGAGTTGCCCTTTCGCATCAATATGCATAAATCAACAAAGTATCCTGCTACCAATACTTTGTGAGTATGGCAACATGGAGTTCATGAAGCTTGATTTTCAGGTTCTAAGTGAATCGGTGTGGTTCCAGAATGATCAAACCATCAACACCCATTGGGAGTACTGAGGGCTGCCTACATTCCAAACAGGCTGAGAACTTGCGGAAATTATATGTTGGAGGTTTCAACATTTTGCGAAACACCAAGTATATACAGTATACAGTAAATAATTGAACCAGATTTATCATACCTTCCGCAAAAACACTAGCATAGCAAGAAGTGGAGAAACATGGCAATTCCACTTTCAGGCCAGTGATGATCTAGACTATCGCATGGTGTAAAGTGTAAAGTCACCATTTTCTAGACGAACTGAACACATGTCAGTCACTTTCATCATCTTTCATCCACATGATTCCCATTATAGTTGGATGTATATTATTATATTAATATCCCAAACGAAATGGTTTTAATTGTTGTGCTCATCAAATATTGCTCGCCCATTCTATCCCCATGAAATACCCCCATCCTATCGCCTGGACTTGCGGTGGAAGATGCCGCCACCAGGGGTGGATGAAGTGCCGCAAGGCTGAAGCGCCTTCCAGCAAGGCCTGCGACACCGCACGGTTTGGTGGGAGATGTGGTGGCAAACCCAGCTGTAGATGGCTATCAATCACCAGAATTCATCCAGGCATCTGCCGGCAGTGATAATTACACTCAAAACTTGCTTGTGAAGTAAAGTGGTCGCCACACAGAATCTACATCCTAAGGGCCCCTCAGGCCCTAGAACTCGATGGCTGGCTGCTACCCGGTAGCTGCTTTGGCTCCCCCAACATCGGGAATATGCTGGAATATGGAGTCCGGTTGCAAATCCTCATCGTCATTTACCATCCCCCTTGATAGCCCCATGATAGAAATGATCGCCACCAAGGGGCCACCAACATGGTGGTGGTGCGCTTGTCAGCATCACCTTTCTCCTTTCGCTCGTCGATGGCATTCTGGGCATCCACATGACGCCGCCAGTTCCTGGAGAAAACGTAGCCCGACATTGGACGTGAATGACCCAGAAAATCAAGTTTGATCATCCAATACATGTGTATAATATATATACATATATATATATATATGTGTGTGATTATATGTGTACGTACATATTTCTGGGCGCCCATCTGTATGCATTTACATATATCTACCACGCAAAAGTTGAGATCCAAGAATGAACATTGATGTATCGAGGGACTTATAAGGCAATAGTCAATAGTAAGAATAAGTAAGAATTAATGATGAGAATCCCTTGTGCAAATCAATGCACTTAGGGACATGAACATTCTTTAACGACAAATGCCGTCTGAATGAATGCACCAAAGATGGTAGTAGACACTTTCCGCTGCCATCATCCATTGAAATCGGGAAGTTCCCTATCGTGGTCGGTTCAAATTACCAGAACACCATGGAATACCATGGAATACTAGGGAATACTCATGTTTGCTGAGGAAATCTCCATGTATGTATGTAAATATTTCATTATATGTCCATGTCCCCCTTGTGGTCTGTTCAAAATCGCCATTCTTGTGATTCTTGTGGGGGAAATGCTACCTGTTGGCCTCATGTTTGTCAACTAAATCTCTCCATTTATGCCGCTGCAATTAGTTGTGAAGGTCAATTTGTGCCCCTAAAAAAAACATCCATTCATTAGTTGTGCCCCCCTCATTTACCTTGATTCAACTGATGTTCAATCTTCGTTGTATTCCTGAAGTCCACCCAGTCGCTGAAAACTTCACCTCCATCCGACTCCATCCCAACATCCGCGCACACCCAGCCACCTTTGTAGGACAACGATGGCGGCCTCCTGCAATTTGGCCCGGAGAACGTCCAAACGTTTCAAGCGCAACATCTCGATGCGTTCATAGACCATCTGCTTCACATGCAACTGGGCCTGGGCAGATAGCTAGACGATGAGTAAAGGATGTAGGAAAGGATTGCAGAACTATATGATCTATATGTATTTGAAATAAACTTATCTACGTGTTACCTCAAAAGTTGGATCAACCACAATTGTGTAAATTGGGTATCCCATGATATCCCATGGTATGGAAAATTTTCAGAGATTTTGAATGGCCCCCGCTGGACCAATCCCCCACGAAGGAGGAACCTCCCAACCAGAAAAGGTTGCGCCCTTGGTCGTCTTCTTGCTCCCAGACTTTGCGGTGGAACTTGGCTGCGAACATCTCTGTATGGACCATTTTCTAAAGTTTAGTCGGAGGTCAAAAATCCAAGATGAATAGCTTCCAATATTCGAAACAGTCCTACAGTATCTCTTTTGAACTATTCAGAATCCTTGCACAGTAAATACCCTCTGGTAAACTAACATAACTATGGAAAATCACCATTAATAGTGAGTTTTCCCATTAAAAATAGTGATTTTCCATAGCTATGTGGCTGTTTACCAGGCCGGGTAAATAAGCAAAACACATCCCTCGTCCCTCGTCCCATCTCGGGGCACGCCTGGAAGCGACGCCAGTTCCGCTGGAGTTTCCCTGCGGCTCTCTGGATCTGCGCCACCTTTTGCCGGCCCCACAAGCCACGGATGCGCGCCTGCACCGTGGGACCGTGGGAACAAAAACAGGGGGGACGGGAAGTCAAATAAACAGTTGGGAAAGTTGGGAAACTCATTTTAAGAGTTTTGTTATGTTTTGTTGATGGTTCTCTGCCAGGTTCCAGGAGCTTCCAGGTGCTTTGTTCTCCATGGAGAAATGCATTTGAGTGATTTCTGGTGTAAATTGGAGCTACAGGCAGGTTGAAGTGAGCCCCTGGTTGACTGGCAGACTGGTGGTTCTAGTTTGTGGCTTAGAACCCTCACTACTACATTATGACAGCGCACTGAAATCCAAGCCAATAGATAATCTTTGTTGATGAAACCTGTCCATCTACATATACGTATCATTGAATCATCAAACATTTATTGCTGTAGATGTATATATATATATACAAATATATATATATATATAATATTATATAATTATGTGTATATATACAATTATGCATATGTATGTATTATGTGTGTAATCTGCGTTGATCTTAAGACGTGTACTTGTTGTATCAGTATGTATCTATTGAACATCACCCATCTCAGCCCTTCCCGCCCTTCCCCAGTGGCCTGGATCCGGATGGCGGCCTCTAGGCGCCTCCGATGCCGCTGCCGCGTGAAGATGCCACGGACCAAGGCCTGGATCCGGGCCGCGGCCTTGTGCCGCTGGCGGATCAGGCGACGGCCATGGAGAAAGCCACGGATCACCTGGGGAAACCATGGTGAACTGGGATGCACTGGGGAAGATACATAGCAAATACATGCAAATACATCTACAAACTTGGGAAATCTTGGGAATTCTAGGGATCTAATGGAATATTTAGGGATGAACCATGGAAAAGGAGATATCAACCAACCATAATCCAATCAATCGGTTGGTTAAAGGGACAATTTACAGGAACTCCTGGTTTTCTTTTAATTCAGTATAGTTCAGTTTTTGTTGCACTTGGCGCCTTCAGTTCTGAAAACTGATGGTGGTGGAACTTTCATGAAAGGGCAGGTAGTGATTTGAAAACGGGGGTGCAGGATCATTGCTATTATAGGTAGGAATAAGCAGGTTTTCGCGCTGCAACCAGCTGCGAATAATCTTATCAATGGTGGAATACGGCGGTAAGCCTCGCTTGGGCGGCTGATGGGATAATATCGATGAATGTTACCCTCTGGTAATTTAACATAACTATGGAAAATCACCATTTAGAGTGATTTTTCCCATTAAGCATGGGGATTTTCAATAGCTATGTTAAATTACCAGAGTGTAGATTTAGGAAAAAGAAGTGGTGCCCAATTTACTAACAAAAACATCCATGCACTCACGCCGACCTGAGTGCATCCCACATACTTGTGTCACAGGCCAGGATTTAGTTCTTTTTCTAAATACTTTTATCGACGAATGTAAATACAGCACACACACATGCATATACAGTATATATATATATGTATGTATATTAGTGTACTGTAAATATCACATCCATATATGGGGGGTATATATATATATAATTATATAATTATATATATATAGAGAGAGAGATAGAGACAGAGATGGAGATGTGTGCGTGTGTGTACATGGTGTGTATAATACATTTTATCTCACCTTCCAAATCCCACAGAGATCAACCTTCCACAGCCGTCACCGGCGCCTTTTGAATGGTCACAGCGGCTGCCTGTCGTCGCCGCACCTTGCGCCGACCCGCGAAAGCTCTCCAGGCAGCCTTGAAAGGTCGGTTTCTAGGCTTGGGAAGGTGAGAAAATCCATTCCCCCAGCCCAAGAAGTTAGGGATAAAATGGGGATATAACTTATATCATACATATATATATATAATTATATATATAACTGGGGAATATTGGGGATAATTAAAAAGGACTATGCAGAATTTCCATGGATCCCGGTTTTTGGTTTTTCATCGCCATGGTGGACCCCAAGTCCCCACCCACAAGTTGGGGGTTGGATACTGGACGTGACACATGTAGCTGCCCATATAATGAAAATACTCTCTGGTAAATTAACAAAAAACTATGGAAAATCACCATTTTCAATGGGAAAATCCACTATAAATCACCATTTTCAATAGCTATGTTAGTTTACCAGAGGGTAAATAGTAAATCTTGTAAGGTTAATAGCACTAGTAAAAGTGCGATCATAATAGTGATGAACCACGGCAATAATATATGTAATTAATGATATGTGAAATCATTGAATACAGTGTCATTACATTATTACGGTGTTATAAGATCTTATAAGAATATGTTTCTAATGATATCTAAGTATCTACTATGCTGTTGTTCAGTTCCTGAAGTAAACGAGATACATGGATAACATAACATATATATATATACAGTAAGTATAATTGTATAATATAGTATAATTACACATGATCCGTCGATATTCTACATCCAAATGTAGGACACATAAAAATCACAACATAAATAGACACTTGTAACAATAAGAGTAGCAACATCAATAGTAATAAACTTCGTAGTAACATGTAAATAACAATAACAATCTAATAATCTAAATAACAAGATATGTAAATATAGCATCTAAATAACCAAAACAGATCTAAATATGTGACCATCAGCCGTCCCTTCCAGCGCCTGAAAACGAGTGGTGCTGGCCAGGAGGTCCCTGGTGCGGCGCCGGGTTAAGATTCCGCGCCAAATGGCCTGGAGCGACAGCGACAGCTGGTGGATCAATTCACCAAGTCCCTCAGAAGTCAGTGAACTAAGATTTACTGTACTATGATAGTACTATGATTTAAATGATCTACATATTTAAAGATCTACTATGATTTCACCAAGTCACATATCCAAAAATCTGAGTTAGCCAAGCAAAAAAGTGCGATTCAATCAGCAAAAATGTGGCATTTATACAACTGATATCAACTGATTAACCAAGAAGAGAGGGGTTGCACCTTCCACAAGTCTGATGTAATCACCGAAAGTTGGAATTTAACTAACCAACAGTTGGACTTAGTTCGCAACAAACGGGGGGTTGATTGGCAATAGATTGCGATATAACCAGCAATAAATTGCATTTGACCAACCAACACTCGGATTTGACCAACAAGCATACTAAGTTGGGAACTAAGTGGCAATAGATGGAATTGTCCCGCTTGGATTTGCCTGGGAACCACCCAAAATCTCATGGTAAGAGTGTCAATTGCACCATTATATAAAACTGCAATAGATAGTGGTATACCGGTATACCCCATTTCTGGACAAACCATTTTCAAGCCCCTTCCTGTAAAGATCATAACAACATGAGCAACTCATACACGAATCCCAAAAAAAAATAATTAGAAAAAAATCCATATGAATCAGACTTGCAAGTTCAATCATTTCCCTTTTGCAAAGGCCTTATCCGTTTGAAAAGGAAGGCCCTTTGAGAAACAAATCCGGTGACCGCCACTGTTGTGGGCCCTTCCAGACCTGGCCTGAAAGCGTGCTGCGCTTTGCTGCACCCGATCTTTCGCCTGAGCATCTTGGATTTGAGGCCCAGAGGCCCAGAGGCCCCCTATGGGCCCTGTAGGATTCCCAACATGGTGTATTTCTCTTTGCGAAAGTAAAAAAAATTACTTTACTTCGTGTGATCCCCACCATGACATTTATACATGTTCTTACTGGCACATCTTCTGGCATTCTATCTGACATATCTTCTGACATTCTATTTGGCTATTCTATCTTCTGGCATATCTTCTGGCATTCTATCTGGCAAATCTTCTCGCATTCTATCTGGCATATCTTCTGGCATTCTATCTGACATATCTTCTGGCATTCTATCTGGCAAATCTTCTGGCATTCTATCTGGCATATCTTCTGGCATTCATATCTTCTGGCATTCTATCTGGCATATCTTCTGGCATTCTATCTGACATATCTTCTGGCATTCTATCTGGCAATATCTTCTGGCATTCTATCTGGCAAATCTTCTGGCATTCTATTGGCATATCTTCTGGCATTCTATCTGATATATCTTCTGGCATTCTATCTGGCATTCTATCTGGCATATCTTCTGGCATATATTCTGACATATCTTCTGGCATTCTATCTGGCATTCTATCTGGCATTCTATCTGGCATTCTATCTGGCATATCTTCTGGAATATCTTCTGGCATATCTATCTGGCATATCTTCTGGCATATTTTCTGGCATTCTACCTGGCAAATCTTCTGGCACGCTATCTGACATTTTATCTTCCTACATGAGGTCCGGCAGGGAACACTTGGCGTGGATACTCGCGGTTGAGGTCCGGCAGGGAACACTGGGCGTGGATGGTCGTGGTTGAGGTCCGGCAGGGAACACTGGGCGTGGCTGGTCGTGGTTTAGGTCCGGCAGGGAACACTGGGCGCGGATGGTCGTGGTTGAGGTCCGGCAGGGAACACTGGGCGTGGATGGTCGTGGTTGAGGTCCGGCAGGGAACACTGTGGATCGCGGGTCGCAGTTGAGCAAGGACGACAAGGATGACAAGGAGGACGAGGAGGAGGAGGACGAGGCAGGAGGAGGCGGAGGAGGAGGAGGAGCAGGAGGAGCAGGAGGAGGAGGAGGACGAGGAGGCAACTGACATAAAATCTAACAACCCTCACCTGGCAGGTGGGGAATAACCTTGAGGAATGTGGCATCAAGATAAGCTGAAGAGGTCAAGGATGGGCCCATGGAAACCAGAGTTCCACACTTGTATGTAACTGTATCAGCACACCTATGTCAAAGCAAAAAATAGATATATCAGTCCATGTATAGATTGGACATGAAGCAATGACTCCCTGCCTCTCTGGCGACATGCTTGCGGAACCAGGCTTTGATGATGGAGGCGTTCTTGCCACTGCTGCCGTGGATGCGCTGCACGTCCCACATCATCTTGGTCTTTTGGAAGATCAACGCCTTCGGCAGAACCGAGTGGAGATGGTAACCCAAAATCTTCCGGGGACCAAGGAATACACAACTGGTCATCCGTACACTTTATTGTGACTGTGTGAAAATACCATCATACATTAGGTTGATACACATACACAATCTATACATATATATATATACACAAACACACACATATGTATATATATATATCTACATACACATACATATCTAAACATTTGAATCATAACGAGATAGACTAATAGATTATAGATGCATATGTAGTTGTTTTTTTAATGTAAATACATACATAGATACATTACATTACATTTACATTTACATTTACATTTACATTTACATTTACATTACATATATAGATAATGATGAACACATGTACGTGTCATCGTATCTATCTATCTCTCTCTCTCTATATATATATACATATATTTATTTATGTATATGAAATTCCTTATGGATTCAAGTACCTTCAAAAAGGATGTGTTTTTATAGTATGATTGGTTGGTTAAGTACCTTCTCAGGAGGTGTCTAGATCCATAGGGGTCGCATATGATTATATATATATGATATTGTAAATGATTATTACTAGTAAATACTATTAGGATTATCATTATACTATATTATACTATTGTCATACTATAAAAATATAATATGATTATGTACATATATATATATATATACATGTGATATACATATGTAAATATAAATACATGTATATGTATATATATATATATGATATATGTATATTATCCGCATTCAACTTCTCAATTTCCCAGCCCCACATCCGAGATCGTCCGAGGCACCGCCGTGGTCTGTTTCTTAATGGCGCGCCGCGTCAGCGCGCCGCGGATGTGTCGCTGCATCAGCGCCACCGCATTGGCTTCTTGCTGGGAGGTCCTTAGCCAAATAGCTATTGAAATAGCTATTGAAAATGGATCCAATGGATGAACATGGCCTATTTATGGATGATTTATAGATAGATGATTTATGATTTACCTATTTAGAAATGGCGATTTACCCCAAAAAAATGATGGTTTATAGTTGATTTACCTATGACCTATGAAAAGTGGTGATTGTCCATAGCAAACAAAGTTCGTTGGATCGCTTTTTTCAGGGAAAATTTACAGGAACCCCCAGCCCATTTGATGGGGAAAACCATGGAAAACCATGGAAAGCCATGGTTTCCTCCAGGTTTTCCCTTCCAATCCAGTGGGAAGCTGGTTCTAGCCAGATGAACCAGCTGGTTTTGTGATAGGTCGATGGTCTCCACCTTGCGTCTTGCGAATTTAACATTGAACATATCCAATAACATCCAATGGCTATATGGGTTTGTCTGAAAATGGGGTATACCCCCAATTATAGCCATTTAATAGGGATAATGATCATTAACCATTGGGTTTAGGGGTACACTATTTTCAGACACACCCATATATTTCCCACTCTCTCCATCGCCATCTCGTTGAGTTCAGCTGGGCTAAAGGCGATATTATCTTGCACCTATTGCTATGATCCAGGAATGGGACGAAGGGAAAGCCCATGGGAACACATATATTTGGCGGTCAAAACCATACTTATCCGTAGAGTCTTACTTGGATCAAACCAGCAAACATGATTTAACCTGATGACCTGATAGTAGCCCAAGATAATGGGAGAACTATTGGGGCAATTATAATTGGACATATTACATAACATCGCTGGTTTAAAACTTGGACACTGCATTGAGATATGTCTTCAACTATTGTCTCGGCCGTCTCGGCCTGTTGGTGGAAAAGTCTGGACAAAAACAGGCGGAAAGCATTTGAGGCTCTTTCTGATTGGTGGTTGAGCCACCCTCCTGAAAAATATTAGTAAGATTGGATCATCATCCCAACTATTGGGGAAAATAAACAATGTTCCAAACCACCAACCAGCTTTCATACAATTTAATTCACCAAGGAGCAGGATATAGGACACATCGTCCGCCACGGTGTCAGTGGCGAAGTTGTAGTAATAGCCATCCACTCCAGGCGGCAGTCGCGGAGGTTCCCGGCGTTTCAAGCACCAGTGATTCTCAGGGGTTTGCATCAGGGCTGCCTGGAAGGTGTCGGTGTGAAACCAAAGCCTCAGCGCCCGGATCAATATCATCCCATGGTTTTTCGCGACCCCCAAAAAGGATAGAAAAGTAAACTCCCACTATTAAATAGTGAGAAATTACTTGTCTATCTCCTTGCACTGGCTTGGATCATATTTTAGCATTTTTTAGCCATGGAAAGGAACGCAAACCACCTGAGTTGAGGAAGTGCCATGTAGCAATTCAAGACAAAGCCAACTGAAATACATTCTCATGGCATGAGGAGTGAAATAAGAACATACATCAACCAAACGACGAGGAAGCCAATACAGTTATTAAGTTATTACTTCATATTACTTCAAAGCACTAGTCAGAAATGCAAGGCTTTGTCAAGTTTGCCAACCGTTGGCATCCAATCCCTGCAAACTGGTCACCAGGTGTCACCACTGCGATCGCCGTTCTTGTCAGACTGGTTGTCTCGTGCCAGGAATCGCCTATGGGTGACTGCCATGAATGCGAACCCTGCCAAGTACCCTCTGATAAGCAAACTTGGCAATGGAAAATCTGTGATTTATTGCGGGGTGTTCCCCCTAAAACCTCCGTTTAGATCCATTGCTGACTCATTTACTGAGGGATTTCCCAATTTCCTCTTCAGAATCCCAGCCTTCTGTTGGAGAAACCAACGTTCAAGAAGGGAAGCTGATCTCCAAACCTTGCGGTTTCGGAGCACCCCTTGCTGCTTATATGGATACCATCCGCTAATCAAATATAGCGTGCTTGAAAATCCCCCATTTGTAGATGAAAGTAGCTGATTTTCTCAGCTATAAACCTGCGTCTATACAGGATTTCCAGCAAGCCACGTTGAATTACGCGAGGGTAGATATGTGGTGGAGTTGAGGTCATGACGTCGCGTTTCATGAGTTGATCACCAATGCCAAGCCCCACCATGAATCAACAGGAACAGATACTATATACAACACCTTGGGTCCCCGAAATCTTCCGAAAACATCCGAAACTGCACCTGCGGGTTTCGGGCACAGTGAGGTAGCGGCATCCTGGAACTGGCAAAGGCCAGTGTTTTCCTCAGGGCGCAGCACATGGCTCCTGATTCTCCTGGTTCTTGGTGATGGCAAATGGAGAACTTCCTACCAAGAAATTCTACATATCAGCTGAAGATTGGCAAATGGCTGATTTGATCATGGTAGATTAAATGTTTTGAAGGAACCTATCAGGATTTCTTCCAGTGACAAATGATTGCTGAGGCTTGGCCAGTTAGAATACCAGGGTGATCTTCCTCCTTATTGAAGATTCGAAAGGTATCAGAAGTACTCCTGCCAGTCTCACTAGCTCTCTCTCTCTCGATCATAAGTGGTTAGTGCTAGGTCATCTGGAATCATCATCCCAAATATGGTTGAAGATAGAATGTATTTGACACATTTTGAAACCACCATCACCAACCCCACAAAAAACAGTTATCTATAGAATCTAGAACCTCCCCTGTAGCTGAGTTTCTGCCACGTCGGGATTTATGGCTCTGTAGGAAGCAAGGAGCACAGAAGTAATCGGTGCATTGCTGGCACCAGACCACCGAGTCAGGTAATCCGCACTCACTACACTTCATCTTGACAAAGCCGCGGAAATCCCACAGAAACCTCATTTGGTTTCGAGACCGAGGAAAAAACATGTCAAACAACTACCAAGTGCTACCAAGTTCAGTGGGGCATCTGGTGTGCGAAAAAAACATAAAAAAAAACCGCTGAAAGAATCCCTTCCATGATTTCATCCAACTAAAAGGAATACCCTCTGGTAAACGTTTGCATGACTATATATGGAAAGATCCACCATTTTGTAGCTGGGAAAATCCACTATGTCTATGGCCCATGTTTAATAGCAAACTGTAAACGTTGACCTTTGTGGAATACCTCGTCGACTCGCCCAGAAACTCGTTGGCAATGACATCACTCAGATGTTCTCGGAACTTTTTCACCATCGGGTGGACCGGTTGCGCCGTGTCCTGCTGGAGGTTGAGATACCATCGGGTATCCTCTCGAACCACCGCCTCCCACTCCGGTGCTAAGGGATAGCGCAGAGCGAACATGCAGTACCAGTAGTGTGCTGGTCGCTTTTGAATGCCCAACTGGGCAGCCATATCCTGATGGGCCAGGGAAACTCAGAAAACACATGAACAAATGCTATATTTCTGGCGAAGTGGTTGAAAAGTGTCAGCATTCAATGATATTCAACGTGTCAATGTTGATCATTTGGAGGGTTTATGATGGTTTATGAGAAAGTGGGGTTCCACAGTGAAAGGGATCCGTCCCTAAAGAGGACCTCATGAGCAATTCTTACTGCAACCAACCACTTAAACACAACATACCCTCTGATAAGCAAACATACCTGTGGAAAATCACCAGTTTTTAAAGCTAAATCATCTATAAATGGTGATGTTTCTATGTTAACCCACAGGGTCACACTTCGGCACTTCGACACATCAATCGTGTTTCCCGGTGATTTTTCAGACGCCGATCCTTCACCATCTTTGGGCTGATGATCACCTCCTTTCGGCTGTCCGGGTTTCCGCGACTTCGCAAAAAAATGCGCATGGCGGAGAGTCCTTGAAGTCCTCGGTGCCGTGTCATGAGGTAAAGCAATGTCATGTCCAGTGCCATAAATGAACCATCTCCGAGGTTTATTTGGGTATCCCGTAGCCGTATTTGAAATGGTTGATTATTGTGTTTCCACTTTAGTTATGTGTTGTCCAACTGACCATCTGGGTCAAATCCACGTCCAGAAATTGTCCCATGTGATTCATTGAAACATATGAAAACTGTAGACACTGTAGACTACAAAGTATAGACATCTAAAGACCATGGTTGATCTAGTTTAGTGATCATGTATACGCCTGATAAATGACCCCCTGAGCTGTTTCACTGGTGGGGGGTCATTTTGGAAAGTGTTTATCACAGTTTTGCAGATGACACCCCTCCCCCCATCTACCAGGATAAATTAATTCTTTGGTTTAATATCCTGGGTTGACATTATGTCATTATGTCATTTACACCGCAATCCCGGTCTCCGACCACTGCAATCAAACGTCTGTAAGCCCTCAGGTCCGCGTCTAAGACGTCGGGGCCGGTGGTTCGTTCACGCGCCAATTTCAACTCGTCCAACTTGACGTAGAGATTATCGCCATCTTCGAGCCCCGCCTGTGAACCGAGAGCGGTGAGAGTTTGGTGATGGTGTTGATGATGGTGGTGATAGTGATAAACAACATAATAATGACAATCAGATTAAATAGCAGTAATAACACGCATATCATATATAATATATATATATATATAATTATTGTTATAAGATAAATAGTTATAAGAATAAACAAGGAATAACAATATAATAACTAATTAACACAATAACGACAATAACCCCCCCATCATATACCATCATCATCAGCACCATCACCCCCATCACCCCCATCACCACGTCCCATTTCTCAAATATCAAGGGCAGAACCTGTGCCACTTTTCCGTCCATGTTCAGCCCCAAACCCCCGATTTACCCTTCGGTAATGTGTTATATATATATATATATATATGTATGTATATATATATATATGTATATATGTATACATATGATTTCCTTATAAAAATGGTGGTTTTCCATAGCTATGTTAAATGACCGGAGGGTGCAGTATGTGCTACTTTCTCACTCTCTTGATCTGAAGTCTCTCTTCTGACTTCAGTGACGTCGCTCCAAAATGGCATAGGCATGGAGGATCCAAAATCATCATCAATTCCGATAGAGTAGTGATTTATCACATCAATTTCACAATTTCATGAGCCTTTCATGAGCCTTCTATGCTTCATACTTGGGGATTGTTTATGGCATTCTTGATCCCACTGTGGAGCTTTATGGCATTGAGTTTAGTACAGCAAATCAACCAGCCATATATTTGTATATATATATATCCCCAGTATAGCATCATGTTCGTTGATTGACCCGCCAACCAGTGGGAAAAGGTTGTTCTCCATTGCCGCCTCCATCCATATATACACACATATGTATATACCCATATATGTATCAATTAATTCCAAACAAATGTATCTGTGTGTGTGTGCCTTTTTTTACTATGATGTTGCTTTAAAATTCTTATATCAAAGAGCGACCGCAATTACTGTTCTGTTTTGGGGGATATTATATATATATATAATAAAACAACAATAATAAGAATAAGAAGAAAAAGTAACAATAATTAGTAATAATAATAAATAATCATATTAAATATATGTATATATATATATAGATATGTATATATATGTATATATATATAGATATGTATATATATATAGATATGTATATATATATATATATTACGATATATTACGTATATATATATATCTCTCTCTCTCTCCCTTCTTTGAATTCCCAACAGATGCTTGGTGAAATTGTCAGATGGGCCTCCATCATCAGGTTGTTCTCCAGCTCAATGGCCTTCCCCGTCTCTGTCGGCATGGCCTCCTCGTCCTCTTCCACTGTCAGGTCGTCCGGGGCCTCAGCCTCCGCGTGCAAGGAAAGGTAGGGCTTGATCCTTGGCTGTGGAGCGGTTGGGATAAAATGAGGCAAGATTATCAAGATTCGGATTAGATAGAGATGTGAAATTTTGATATGATACCCGATTTATATCGATTTATATGCGATAAAAATATGATAGATTCACAAATGATTGTTCATACTTTTAAGATCTTGCATCTGTGCAGTGTTAAGGGATGGTAAATTGACTGATGGGCGTCAATTCTATCCCGAATGTATTGAGGTGGTACCTGGAATGATCAACAAAGCAGAATCTGGTCAACCAGTTTATGGCCATTCAAGTAACTGGGAAGGTGGATGCTGTTCAAAACCATCACTTTCAGGCACACCCTATTAGCGTAAGTTGCATTCTTGCAACTTGGTTTCCATTTATTGCCACTTACATCCCCGTTTTTGTTCGTTAAATTTGGTGTCACTTAAATCCATGTTGATCCTGAAATCCAGGTTTTTGCTGTTTCCAATGTTGTGCCGCTTGGAATCCACATTTACAGTCAATTGCAGCATACAAATCCAGGTTTTGGCTGCTGAAATCCATGGCCAAGGCACCACTCTGGGATCTTCCCCAGCGCTAAGGCTTGAAAGGTGGTCTCGGGAAAGCTGCGAAGCCGCAAGGTATAGCGAAACCTCGACCGTGTTTGAAACGCTGCGTCGCGTCCAACCCAATGCAGCGCATATATATCTGATATGATGCGGATTTTTTATGGCTGATCTGATGGGGATAGAACGGAGGGAACATTCAACAATCATCAGTCTACCCTCTGGTAAACATACAAAAAGCTATTGAAAATGGCCATAGAAATAGTGGATTTACCCATGAAAAATGGTGATTTTCCATAGTTATGTTAAATTACCAGAGGGTACTTTTTGTTGAAGGGGTGTAAAAAATGATAGAAATAAACATGTTGAGTGAAAAAACATGTTTAATGAACAAACAAAATTCTGGATTGATGTATAAAACACTGAGAGTTTTTCGGAACCGCATTAGTTTGAGTTTAAACCAATTACATTAGTATATGCCCGGGTTTAAGCAACTATAATGGAGTTTACCACTGTAGTGGTTAACTCCACATGGGACATGTCAAAGTGGACGGGTTTTTAATAGATGTTCATCTTCACCAAATATAATATTAGGTTATAACCATCTGTACCGCCCCCCATGAAACTGCCATATTAAAAAAAAACATAATTACCCTATGGTTAATTATACATGTTATAAAGTGTTATAAAATGTTAAAAAATATCCTACAAATTGTGTTTGTTGTTTAATTTTCAGCGGCTGTTTCATAGGTGTTGTTCCAATATCTTCAGCCTGTCCGCGCTTGCGCGGGAGATCCGTGGCGCCAAGCAGCTCCACATCTTCCAGCTCCGCCTCCGGATCGATGGAATGCTGAGCATACCAACCTGAGCCATGCACAGCGATGCACCATTGATACAAAAATAAGGCGGTGCAGTCCCGTTGGTCCAGAAAATCTCACACACCCCAATTTTTTTTGGGGTCTAGGACATGATGTTCCTATAGAATTATCGAAGATTTGGTCCTGTTTTAGGTTCCGTGATGTTCCATGTCACATTCAGATTCAGGGTGGTGACCAAGCGTTCATGTTGCGCTTCGATGAGAGCAGACTTGCAGTGGAACAAAGATGAACAAAGATTGAACAGTTTACCAAGTTTGCCTGGTTAATAACATATATATATAATTATTATATAACATAGCTACAAAACAAAAAAAAAAGAAAATCACCATTCTTAAGAGGGATTTATCATCAAACTCCATGGACCATCATTCCGATACGCCATTCCGATACGCCATTCCGATCGGACTGGGCACCGTGAAAGGGATTCACAGGTTCTCCAGGGTTGGCGGCCACGACGCGACTGGTATCTGGGAAGCCCCAGGCATCTGGGTGTGCCATCATCACGTCCTCAGTAAAACGCCATGGCTATCCGGTGTCATTGTGGCTGGGAAACCCTCCATCACTGGCACATTTAAATGGGAGAGTCGAAAAGAATGGTGGGTTTTCCATTGCCACATTTGATTGCCAAAGGGTAGTAAAACATTCATGTCCTTGTGGGACCTCAACATGGAATTCAACATCAAACCAGGGGGGTTGTTGTTTTACGGTATTCAATTTGGGCGGAATGGAGTTCTGTCCATGTCTCACGGTGAAGAAAGGAGCCACCATCAACCAATGCCAATGAGGAGACTCTTAGAGGGATCAGAGTGGGTCATATCTGACGTCCATGAAAGTCAGGTTTGAATTCGGAAGTTGTTGTAGCAACCTGTTCGCAGATTCTGCTGCGCCCCTGCACATAAAAATGCAATTGGCGACTGGCGAATGAATTGTTAATTATATTGTTCACATGCTCTTTGGACAATAATAATGCACATGTACAAAAACATGTCCTAGCAGTACTGGCGTCAAGGTGACTATTAACAAAAAAAATGCTCGAACCCAAAACCAAACTTCATCTTTATCGCTCACCGCCAAGAGTCTGTATAGTCCATGCGCATGTAAAAGAGATGGGCCTTTTTGCGCTGCAGCTCAAACCACACAACGCCATTCACATCCTCGGCAACCCCTCGGCTCGATATCCCACTTCGCATCATCGATGTATGTCATGATGCTCCATGGGTCATTTCAACCAAAATTGATGCTGCATCATCTTATCTTACTATATCTTACTGTATCTTACTATATCTTACTATAAGTATTAATACCACTGACTACCTTACTGCCCCAAACTGGATGAAAGGAAAACATACAGGAAGCTCCGAGCTTTGGAAAACAACGGAAAACACATCCAATGACGGTCTGTCTGGATGTCCCCCCGTCCTTGACGTGCAGCTTCTGAAACTGCTCCTTGGCCTCTTTATCCTTGGTGATGCTTGCTGCTGTCCAAATTGTCTCCGTCTTGGAGGGCCGAATCGTCCCCATATCCCAAAAGAACTTGGATTGTCTGCAACCCCAAAAACCAATTGGTTTATCATCAACTTCCCATCAAGAGACAACCATTTTGGAGGCACAAATCCAAATTGAGCACACGCCACATGATCCCACATGCACTCACTCGTTGGCCAAGGATCCTTCAGATAAAGATGGCTCAGGATGCATGAATTGCAACCAACTAGAAAGGCTTCGTTCACCGTATCGTTGAAGCCCGGCCTGGCCGTTCATCGACATGAAATTGAAGACAAATGAGCCTTCAAAGAGCAATTTTCTTGGATTTTATCTCCCAAAAAAATCGGCCCTCCAAAATTGTGGCAAAATGGTTTCAAATATGCAACGAAAAAAATCAAGAACCCACTGCATTGTCACACGTCTTTCTTCCAACATGCCTACACACCAAGCTGACTCAAGCTAGTCCATCCCTTTCTGGCCTGAACATCTGTTTCCACTTGGCTCCTGTCTCATTGGCCCTCTGCAGCGCAAAGCGCATGTGCGCGGGCTCAATTCCAGCGGCCACCCGAAGGGTGGTGCTTCGCGCCCGCAGATCCGTCTTGTAGGGCTGCTGTTTGATCTCCTTGGTGCTAAAGCTCAGTGGGTGACTGGGCCTGCCATCACCTGAACAAATCTATCACATTCATGGGACAATTGATGAATAGTTGATGATGCCAACTATTTCTTGCTCATCGGACACTTCTGTGCAGCGGTTCGTCCAAGTCTCCCAAGCAGTGCGGACATGGGTGTTCACCAGCCCCATGAGCTGATTCACGGGCCTCAAGTGATCCTGCGGCTCCCAGCTGCTGAAACGAATAAAGAAAAAACCACTCACGGCTTGAACACAACCATGCATAGATTATAGATGATTATATGTGATCATAGTTTGATCATTGATCATTATAAAATAGATATTTTCTCCATCTTACCATGGCTTTCCTAAAATACAGCGCCCCAGTTTCGCATCCCGTCCCCTCCGGCTCCTGCTGGACGTTCCTGCGCGCCTTCTTCCGCACGAAGTCCCGTTCCGGGCGGGACGCCGCCATGGTGGCCGGGGTGGAGCTGCGGGAGTAGGTGATCACGCCACCTGGGCTGGTGGAAAGGGGCATGGCCCATGGCAATATGTTGGAAAATGAAATCAGGCACACGCATGTGTTTTTTTTGTTTATATATATATATGTGTGTGTATGTATATATACACTGTATACATATGTGTATCCGTATATCTACATATACATGTATATATATATGTGTGTGTGAACTCATATCTAAAGAACACATTATTGTAAATCATATCAGCCTCCATTCTAAACAAGACTGAAGAAACTGTGACCCTAATGCCTATGGGTGGAATATAGTTCATTGACAGATTGAATTAATCCCATATCTATATAATACTATGTATATATATGCAAAGATGGCACCTGATGATACAAACAACAATCATCCCTAGCTCATTGGTGGCAGCTTTACTCTTGATGATGGTGCAGTTTCTTGGGGCAGTGGGAAGCCCCGTGATGAATTGGATATGGCCATTCTTCCCTTGCACATGGTATCCTATCAAGAACATTCATGAGCTATTGCAGGAGGGCTACACAATGCAAAATATTCCAAGTATTTTTATACTTATATCTATACATATATGTACACATTGGTAAACATATGATACATATGAATGCATACATATGTATTATGTATGTATGTCTGTATGTATATATGCATATGCATATGTGTATGCACATGCATATGCATATGTATATGCACATGCATATGCATATGTATATGTATATGCACATGCACATGCATATGTATATGTATATGTATGTATATATGTGTGTGTATGTAATGTAATGTAATGTACATATGTGTGTACATATGTATTATGTACATATGTATGTACATATGTATGTACATATGTATGTACATATGTATGTACATATGCATATACATATAAATAAATATGCATGTATGCATGTATGCATGTATGTGATGTAATATTATGTAATGTAATGTAATGTAATGTAAGGTAATGTAATGTAATGTATATAATGTATGTAATGTATGTAGTGTATGTAATATATGTAATGTATGCAATGTATGTAATGTATGTAATGTATGTAATGTATGTAATGTATGTAATGTATGTGTTGTATGTAATGTATGTAATGTATGTAATGAATGTAATGTATGTAATGTATGTAATATATGTAATGTATGTAATGTATGTAGTGTATGTGATGTATGTGATGTATGTAATGTATGTAATATATGTAATGTATGTAATGTATGTTATGCTATGTTATATTATGTTATGTATGTATGTATGTAGGTATGTAGGTATGTAGGTATGTATGTATGCATGTATGTATGTGTGTGTGTATGTGTATGTATGTGTATGTATTTGTAGGTATGTGTATGTATGTGTATGTATGCGTATGTATATATATATATATGTATGTATATGTATGTATATGTATGTGTATGTATGAGTGTGTATGTATGTATGTGTATGTATATGTATATGCATATGGATATGTGTACGTGTGTATGTGTGTATGTGTGTGTATGTGTGTGTATGTGTTTATGTGTGTGCGTACATACGTACTATGTGTGTGTGTGTGTGTCTGTCTGTATGTCTGTATGTCTGTATGTCTGTATGTCTGTATGTCTGTATGTCTGTATGTCTGTATGTCTGTATGTCTGTATGTATATGTATGTGTGTGTATGTGTGTGTGTATGTGTGTGTATGTGTGTGTATGTATGTGTGTGTGTCTGTATGTGTGTATATGTATGTATGTATGTATGTATGTATGTATGTATGTATGTATGTATGTATGTATGTATGTATGTATGTATGTATGTATGTATGTATGTATGTAATACATATATATATATATATATGTAATATAGTCATGTATATATATATACATGTAGTATGTATGTATGTATGTATGTATGTATGTATGTATGTATGTATGTATGTATGTGTGTGTGTGTCTGTATGTATGTATGTATGTATGTATGTATGTATGTGTGTATGTATGTATGTATGTGTGTGTGTGTCTGTATGTATGTATGTATGTATGTATGTATGTATGTATGTATGTATGTATGTATGTATGTATGTATGTATGTATGTATGTATGTATGTATGTATGTATGTATGTATGTATGATTATGTATGTATGATTATGTATGTATGATTATGTATGTATGTATGTATGTATGTATGTATGTATGTATGTATGTATGTATGTATGTATGTATGTATGTATGTATGTATGTATGTATGTATGTGTGTGTGTATGTGTGTGTGTATGTGTGCATGTATGTATGTATACACGCATACATTAACTTTCTTTAAACCTTCAAGCGTCCATTTAGTTCGGGAATATTATAGGATTTCCCAGCTAACCATGTGATTGTGTTTGTTCCTCCCCAGGGTATACATAGGGTGATAATCTTTAGATCGTCTCTGTTGGCACTTAGGGCACATACTTTACCAGTAAAGTCTTACAGTTTGCTATGGAAAATGACCCATATTTATAGATGATTTACCTAGAGGTGACCCTATTCCACATATATTCCATATCAGATCACCTTAAAGGGGAAATCAGCTCATCCACCCAGTGATCCGTGAGCCAAGGCACCTTTGATATCCATGATATCCTGGTGATTAATCCCCAACACTTGGGGGGACATCAAAAGCATCAGTCCGAATAGCTCTGCAGCTGGTGATTTAAAACCACAATTACAACATGTTCAAACATGTCTTGATCATCTAAATGCCTCTTCTGACCGTGACAACGGAGCACATCACAATGTCCATCAAACTTTTTATGCAACTGCACACCGCGAAGCACGAATTACATGTTTTGCCTGGCAATCCCTCAAATCCACCCATTTCTCAAATTCAACCCCATGTGTTTGTTTTCAAAAATGAAAAATCCACCAAAATCCGTATATAATATCACAAAATACCAAAAAAAACATATACCAAACAACTCATCATCTCAAAGACTTTATTACTGGGTCATCCCATGTATAAGTGGATGAACTAACTCCACAAACACAAACCAGTTTAGCTAGTCGTGGGCTGGTCCTCCATGCATTTTTGGCGGGGTGCAGTTCCAGTTCTAAGTACCCTCTGATAATTTAACATAGCTATTGAAAATGGCCATTTATAGTGGATTTTCCCATTAAAATGGTGATTTTCCATAGTTATGTTAGTTTACCAGAGGGTAGATATATAAATTAATGGAATATCCATGAATATCCGCTAGTTACAGTATGGCATGAAATATGGGTTCTACATGGGATTCTAAGCCACGGATCCTAAATCACTGATGGGTGCACCAGTTACCCTCCAGTAAATTAACAGTTCGACCCTGCCAGTCATCGGAGTTTTTTCCACATGTTTCCACTCAAAACGGGTGATTTTCAGGGTCCAGCTGTTAATTTACCAGAGGGTAATTTTACCCTCTGGTAATTTAACATAGCTATTGAAAATGATCATTTATAGTTGATTTTCCCATTAAAAATGGTGATTTTCCATAGCTATGTTAATTTACCAGAGGGTAAACCACAAAAACCAAGGTGTGCCCATCCAAAATCCCCACCACCACGGTCACCACGCCTCCTGCGCCTTCAGTTCCGCCTCCACTTCCCAGCGCGCCGCCATGATGTCGTCCTCGGGGGGCGCCGGCTCCTCAGGTGCCGGCAGTGGCACCGGAGGCATCTCCCGCAGCATGCGGCTCTTGGTCACCTGGCTGGAGAAATATCGAAATGTCATGAGTGAAGGAGTTGACCCGGGAAAATGGGGAATGTTAAACCATGGGAATCATAGAATGTTTAATATTTTGACATATTTTGACCATGGGGAATGTGAAACATTGTTAAACCCAGCAAAATATGAATCAAAATGGATCAAAATGGATCGACTTGACCGAGGAAAATGGGAACTTCAGAGTTCAGCAACCAAGAATTGGAGACTTAGCCAAGTAAAATATAGTAGAATGGTGGTATAACAGGGAGATATCATGAATGTGTATATACTGTATATATATATATCCTTAAATGGAAACAAGATGGGAGATTGATGGGTTTTAACCAACAAGAAGTGTGGCAGCATAAGACCAACTATGCTAGGGATACAATGGGGTACCGCAGGATATAATCATGGTTCAACAAACATAAAACATGGTGGATAGAATTGATGAAAAATGTTAATGTGTCTCTACCGTATTTAACATGAACAATGTTGTTTGTCTGATCGATTTTATTTAGATGTAATGGGGATCTAATGGCAACATGATGGTGATATCTGACGTAAGTTACTAGTTGATATGCTCCTTGGGTGTGTCGGTTGAAGATTTACCGCAAGTTATCACATGTGTATAACAGGGAACATGGTAAACCACTGGTGACAGATGGGGTCGACAAAGCCAAATTGACTGGGGGGGATTCTCACCACCATCCCATAGGGAGATGAAACACCAGCTGAAACAGGAGAATTTGAGGAAGGAATCCTAAAAAAAGTGAGATCTTTTTTTCAAAAGCCAAAATGCGTCCCAAAAAAAGGATGGCACACCTGAGACCCCCCAAACTTTGGGACCTCAAAGGCCGTGGGCTGCGGGGGTCTAGCTTCAATGGCAGGATATTCGGAGATCCCCGGGTAGACGAGCTCGGGCAGTTCTTTGGGCTCGTCCTTCTTCTTTGTCTCCTGAGCAGGAAAACTTGAAAATCTAAAAACTTGACGCACAGAGAGAGAGAGAGGCATATGCGCAAAACTTACTGGTGCTTAGTAGGGAATTTTTGGGAATGATCCCAGTCATCACTAGTAATAATCATCCTAGCAACCCCCAGCAACCCATCCATTCCCTACGTAAAACGCACCAGTAAGAAAAGTGGAACTGTCCTTTTCCTTCTCTTTCACCTCATCATAGTAGACCTTGGCTGCGAAAGCCGGTCAAGTCAAGGCAGCCTAAGCCACCATGGAGGCCTCAATGGGGAGTAAATCATCATTGCAAAGGACTTGTTGATCTGGAGATACCCTCTGGTAATTTAACATAGCTATTGAAAATGGCCATTTATAGTGGATTTTTCCATTAAACATGGTGATTTTCCATAGTTATGTTAGTTTACCAGAGGGTATCTGGAGATTGACATTGCATGTAATTCCCGGAACCGATTTCAGGGAAATATAGGGAAATTGACTTTCGAACCAAAATGAAACATCCAGATGGGAAAGACGCGAGCTTCTTGTATATATCTGGGCAAATTATAATATTTCACAAGCCTGAATCTTGCTGCCATTTGGAGATGATTTCCCCAAAAGTAACCATGATTCCTGGGTTCGGTCGCGACGTGAGGTCGTGATCTAATTTACCCAGATTATCATCTATTATCATCATAATCATCTATTATCCCATTATTGGCTATATATATTCCCATTTATTCCCATCTGGGTTACTAAGTCATTATTTACTTCTCCATCTTTTCCGTTCGCGAACCGCACAATAAGATTCAGCTGTTCATCACCAGTCATCCTGCTGCTTCAGTCCCAGTTTGCTCAGTTTCTGAAATCCCATCAATTTGTCTCATTTGTCTTTGCCAAAATCTAAACAAAATTAGATGTATATCATATATATCTACATATATACTACATATGATACATACATATATCTACATATATATGATACACACTCATTTTTTCAGCCCAAGTTCCTAAATGTTTCAATGGTAGAGGTACCAGCCCTGCCGCCCCTGCGAGCCACACCTGCGTCTGTTGCTCCACCAGAGGAGCAGGCAAAGGCCCAGCGGGGATGGCGCGCGTCTCGGGAGGCCCTTGCACCTGACGGAAATCCCCGCGGATCATGGTGATCCATGACAGAAGGGGTGTTGAATCTTGGGAAGATTATTATAGATTATTATAGATTATTATAGATATTGATAGATTATTCATTCATGATTCAAGTGGGATCGTCATCCTAGGTTGGGTTGAAAAATGCCAAACCTTTCTTTTTCTTATTCATCCAAATGCTGGGGTTGGCCAGGTTTCAGCCACAAAAAATAATAAAAATAACGACAACCCATGGAGGAAGATTTAACCCAACAAAAATAAGATGTAAGGCGAATGAATTGAGGTTTAAAGAGTGGAGATTGTAGCAACAAAATTCAAGATGTAAATGTAATCTGATTCAGTGAAACTGGAGATGTACAGCAATAGACAAACAATGACAAACATGGGGGATTTGACCCTCAAATGCTCCATCTTGAATTCCGCAGTCGCAGCCTGTCCTTTTCCAAACTGACCTATATAAATATACCAAAATCCCCTGGACAGAAGACCCAGTGGGGCCTGATCAGCCTCATCCTCATCTCCATCTTGCTGTTCCTGATTCTCGAAGTCGCGCATCATCTCCTGCCAGGTCAGTATCAGAAAGGCCGTAACATATGTCAGATCATGTCTGATCTTTTTTCTTGCGTAAAATTGTGGTGCGTTACGACCGTGTTATTCAAAGGTTTAATTATTGTGTTTAAATGTTATATGTATATGTATGTCTTTCTGTCTGTCTGTCTGTCTGCGTGCATGTATTAATGTAATGAAATATAGTGTGTAATGTAATGTAATGTACTGTATTGTATTGTAATGGAATGTATTGTAATGCAAGTTTTATTGTTATGAGTTATGTAATGTATTGTAATGTAATGAATGTAATGTAATGTATTGTAATTGTAATTATTTGTAGTTGTAATTGTGAATGTAATTGTAATGTAATGCAATGTGTGTATTTATGTATGTAATGTAATGTAATGTAATGCAATGCAATGCAATGCAATGTAATGTATATAATGTAGTAGAATGTAATAGTAATGTAATGTAAGGTAATGTAATGTAATGCAATGTAATGTAGTGCAATGATGTGCAATGCGTGTATGTATGTATGTATGTATGTATGTATGTATGTATGTATGTATGTATGTATGTATGTATGTATGTATGTATGTATGTATGTATGTATGTATGTATGTATGTATGTATGTATGTATGTATGTATGTATGTAACTATGTATGTATGTTTTACTTTGGCCGGATGGCCACACATCACCTGCAAGTCTGGCAGTCAGCCAGCAGCCAGGGATTATGAATCAATCAAGTTTGATATTTGGGTCCTTGATTTGGAATCTGATTGGGGGTGATTAGGGAAATGAGAAAGATCCTTTAGCCTAATAGTTCATTCGCAAGATGACCTTGGGATTCCGAAAAAAAAAAATCACAACCCCAATCCCAAACCGCTTCACCAGATTCGTTGCGGCACCCGGCCTGGTACTCGCCCACTGAAACGGTGTAGTTCTTGGGGAAGTAGCCCAAGGTCTCTGGCACTCCTGCCAGATGTCCCAGGGCCCACTCCGAGCCATCGTCATGAACGATCTCGACCACCTGGCCGGTGCTCAGCGCCAAAGGCTTCTGCCGGTTGAAAGGCCAATCGATCTTGGAAGGTTCGAAGTCATAGAGCGCCACGACCTTGCTCTGGTCTGCAATCTTTGACCTGGCAGCTGAAGATTCTGTGGTTGATATGGTAAGATGGTATACATAGATGTGGCTGTGTCAGACAATAGTGCACCCCAAAAATGCAATCTCGGTATGAAAAATGATGCAGCCAGGACGCGGATCATCGTCTGCGTCTTTGACATCACCCATCTTTTCACGCAGCAGGGGCCGTGAATCTCATGAGCGTGAACGACAGCTACAGGCCTCAAGAAACAAATGTCTCTGTTGCAAAGGTTTGTTGAGATTATAGAGTTGGCTTGTCTGATCTGTGGATGGGTGGGTTGACTGGCTGCTTTCAGCGCGGGGTTTTGAGCTGTTTGAACAGTTGGACCGCTGAAAAAAATCGGCAGCTACACCTTGTGCTCGGGCCCTGCTGCCGCAACAGTGGAACACGTCAGTAGAGAAAGGCTTCAGAGAGGATGATCTGATACTATCTTATACTGTGTCCCAAGAACCTATACCCCTTAAACTCCCTCAAGTCTACCGTGAACCTCGCACACAAAAAAAACGAAGAAACAAAGAACAAAGTTGCATGTTTTGCTGCTGAAAAAATGCCAGTCTAGGGTTCCATCTTAAATTTCACGGCTCCAAAAAGTTAGGCCTTCGGAGAATCACCTTGGGGTCTACTTATTAACGGTGTGTGTGCGCGGTTTTTTGACCACCATTGGATTAACCATTAACCTGTTTTTTTTCCACAACCTTTCCTGTTTTCTTTTTCTGATATGTTTGGGGGAATCCAAAATCCAACCGCTCAGGCAAGCCCTTGTTTTATCCACATCTTTGTCCAGTGGATGGCAAGGATGCGGGCTCCTACCAGTTCGGAGAAACCGGGCAAAAGGTGGCTGAAAAGATGGGGTGTAAACCGTCAGTAGTCAGGCCTGTCAGCGGCATATGTGGTGTTTAAGAACTGGGTGTAGGACATTTGCAACATGGGGGAATACATTAACCGACTTACTATCTTGGATATAATATACGTAATGTAACAATATAATGCAACAATGTGTATCTGGGATATATTATATTAATATATTCCACATAGAACTGGGACACAATTTGGTTGTTACAATTCGCTTTCTGACTGGGATGCGCATCCAAGAATCATCCAGAATCATCGCATCATCCTTGACGAGAGGGATGTTTCAATTTGGGACCTTATTTCTGTCCACGTCGCCACTGAACACTTGGCTGGAACTCCAAAAACTTAGCATTCTATTTTTTGTATGTTGGGAATGTTCAATCGACCCAAAAAATGCAGTTGTACCATCTGTTAATCAAACATGACTAGCTGGGAAACCTCCCATTTACTTCGATGATGTTCCCATTAAACCATCTTTAGCCCTCCATTTGCGCGTTTTTTTTCCATATTTTCTCTCTCTCTCTCTCTCTCCCTCCATCGCCATCTCCGAAAGGTTAGCCAGGGGTTCATATATATATATATATATATACCGTATATATATATATATATATATTGATATTGTGTGTTCATATATTTCATATGTTTTCCACTGTATCACCTGTGTTGGCATGTGGGAAAGCATGGAAATCCATGGAACGATTTTCACGGCAATCGAAACGGCTCTCCCTCCATGGTCTCGTCCTTCCGGAATTCCTGAAGCAGCTCCTGGTGGGAAGTGGGGCCCGAACAAAAATCCCGAGGCCATGATAAGAACCCATGCAAGTATATTATATTAATGTAATAATATGATAGATATAATGATGATAAAAACAATAAGCACAGAAAACATCAAAAAACTATATAGATATATAGTTAGAACATAATAAGAATGTAGTAACACATGCTTATAGTAACAAATTATGTAAATATAAAATAAGAAAAAACATACACATACAAACTAATAATAATGAATACAGGTATAAAGTCCATTCATGATGTCACTAGTTGTCCGTTGTTCATTGCAAACATATATATATATACATAATATACAAATATTATTACATTAATATGTCATATAAATGTATCTTTTGAATGTCCAACTATGAGGAATAATATTGCTGAGAATAAACATTGCAATAAACAGGAACAAGTCAGTGTTCAACATAATATATATATATGTGTATATTATGTATAATTTCAATATGTATAATTTCAATATGTATATATAATATAAAGATATGAATTATATAATTTAATAACGTTCGGTGAATGCCATTGGATGATACCTGAATATTAAGCCTCAGTTTGTAGTTTGTAGAAGTGTGTGATAAACATTGATTGCCAGAAAAATGTAGTATAGTTATAATGTAGTATATAAAGATTAGTAAAACACGTTTTGCCCCTTAGCCACTGGTTGCATTCATCCGACTCCTCGTACTCTTCAACGGAGACCACATAGTCCTTGGGGAAATAACCCACCGTCTCCGGCAGGCCGGCCACGCGCCCCAGTAGCCAGTCAGAACCATCATCATAGACAACTTCAACCTCAGTGTAGCAATCCATAGCTGCCATAGCCATAGCCGCCATAGCCGCCATAGCAGGGAATCATGATGAATGATGGGCCCCTTGACCAAAAAGGGAGCAAAACTGGAATCCCGAGGCTATGAAGTTGATATCTGATGATATTTGTTGGAGTCCCATGTCCCCCCCAAAAAAAAACGAACATGCCCAAAAAAAAACATGCAAACATGAAAAGATCGTGGATATCAAATGAACAGCACAAGTGTTCGCGAGGACAAACCGCGCAAAGCATACTGTAATTAATGCAAAACAACAATATCACAAAATCATACAACATCATCCTCATAATCACGAGTCTCCCAACCTACCACCAAGGCGCAAGAAAACAAACTACACACGGTGACGGAAACAAACAAAAAACAATGATGGACAATTACAGTATAGCAATCCAGTTGCTAGCCTCAAAAATGGATACAGTTGAATCGTCCAAGAAACTACCTGTCCGGTCTTGAAAGCCAACGGCTTCTGCCGAGTGAAAGGCCAGTCCGTTAAAGATGTAGGCTCAAAGTCGAACAGGGCTACTCTTTTGTGCAGTGTCCTGAAACACGCCATGCAGCAGTGAGGATTCTCAACCGGGGCTTGGGGCTGGAAATGAACGACACCCACTGGATCCCGCCGGCGTGTCTTGAACTTAGCTCGCATTACCCTGATGGTTACATCAATCCTCCAGTTCCATCTACTTCAGGCCATGAAATGGTCACTCTCAGAAGCCGAAAGCCAGTGGATACACCCTTGGGCCTCCAAACATCCTCATTGAGATCTAAGGGCATGGAGTGAAGCACACAGCGACACCCGGGCGAAGGCAAGATGTGCAGCGTGGGTATTGGTCCAGATTACCTGTCTTAAGCCCACAGAAAATAGTTGACAACACCATCACAAAACATGTAGTGTTGTTCAAATAGATAGAAACTAAATGAAAAATAATGAAACTGATGTCACCAGCTGGGCGGGGCGATACCTTTCCGTATACTATATCCCCATATATCCCCAATATCTTTGACCATTGCGCACCTGTCGGACTGCAGGGTTTGATCCGAAAGTGACAACGGCGATTGTGCATCCAGTTGAGCCACGGGGGGCCATAAAGATCTACATAAGGGTAAACTACCTCAGAACCTTGGTTAGGCACCGGCCAAGGGAAAGGCATCAGAAGTTCTAGTTTGGGTCACATCTGCCAAGGTTAATTATGGTGCGTTTGTAACTTCGGCTGGTATGAAAAACACGAAAATAGCATGTACATGCATGTACTAGTTGGGGGCTCCAAACCCTGCAAAGAAACACTCCAGTCATGCAGCTGCAAACGAACAAACATGTGGAACCTAATGTTAGCCAAGTGCAAAAAAAAAACGGGGTCGACGAAATCACTCACTACTCTGACCAGTTTAGCTTGTCATGGGTACTGCAAATGACCAAAACAAACACCTAGTTACCTAGTTTCAAAACTTTGTTTGAAAATAGGGTAATTACCGTACCTCATTCCATCCAATGCTTTATCATTGTTTTCCCCACTGAAACTTGCATATTTTGCGGCAGGGGCCGCACTTTCAGACCCAAGAACAGCTTCAGGCACCAAAAAAACGAAGGTCGCCAACCCCACTTGGCACGCCACCCACCGAAGATATGCCACAACTTCTGCCTCTCGGGGCTGTCACTCGGGGTTAGGCACCGGTGGGTAGCTCGTTTGAAACTTTGAACAAACGTTGGCATCATCGTTCCAGTGATTGAAATCCATGAATCCAATGATATGCCGAGAATAATCTTCCAAAACCACGGGGTTGGAATTCCAGATGCAAAAGCCTCTTATATAAAAACTATATAAAAGAATTGAAAGTTGCGAGAATCCCAGTCAAGGAGCACTGAAACCTATTTTAACACTTCCAACTCTCTCTCCCTCTGGGGAGTATAGTCACAAGCAGTGACTGTCCCATTCCAAGTATTTGGGCTGCTGTGATGCACCCAAAGATTCTCGCCTCGGACACGCCGGGGCCAGGCGTGGACATCGAGACCACCTGCAGAATTCGCTCGGCCGGACCATTGGGAAGTCCCATTGAGTCCTCGTTGTTTCGACTCAGATTGGCCCACACCTATGAGGAGTATCCCGAAAAATGAAGAGAGTTTTCATGGACTTTCTCCAATCACCAGCGTACAAGTTCCTCATCTCGACCCTCTGAGAATTGAACAGTTAGCTATGGAACATCACCATTCTGAACAGGAATTGATCCATCCAACAAAATGGACCATCTATACCATAGCATAGCATACCATAGCTATGTAAGAAATGATCCAAGGGAGCTCATTGATATCCCAATCAAACTCCCCAATAATCATGGTCAGTCTATTCAGTAGTCCACCAAAAATATATAATCATATATACTAGGCGCAGATGACACGGGACTTTGCGGCCGATTTAGCCGATGTTTTTTGGCACATGACATGGGATTTATGTATCGATTTTGCTATGGTTTTTTATTTTACACATGACATGGGAGTTATGCGCCGACCTAACGGGCAGGCATTTTTCCATTTTTTTGACAGATGACATGAGAATAAGTGAGCCAATTTACACATGACATGGGACTTTACACCGCGGGAGATGGGACATCCAAGGTGGGAACTGGCAGGTAGGGAGATGGGAAGAGGAATTTTACCACAGGAGATGGGACATCTAAGGTGAGGAGGTGGGACATCCAAGATGGGAACTGGCAGGCGGAACTGGCAGGTAGGGAACAACAGGAGATGGGACATCCAAGGTGGGAACTGGCAAATAGGGAGACGGGAAGAGGAATTTACCGCAGGAGATGGGACATCCAAGGTGGGAGCTGGCAGGTAGGGAGATGCGAAGAGGAATTTACCACATGACATGGGACTTCCAAGGCCGTAATGGGACTTCCAAGGCCGGATCTGGCAGGTAGGGAGGAAACATGTACCACAGGAGGTGGGAACTGCCAAGTAGGGAGATGGGAACAGGAATTTGACCACAGGAGATGGGACATCTAAGGTGGGAACTGGCAGGTAGGGAGATGGGAAGGGGAATTTACCGCAGGAGATGGGACATCCAAGGCCGGAACTGCCAGGTAGGGAGATGGGAAGAGGAATTTACCACAGGAGATGGGACATCCAAGATGGGAACTGGCAGATAGGGAGATGGGAAGAGGAATTTACCACAGGAGATGGGACATCCAAGATGAGGAGGTGGGACATCCAAGATGGGAACTGGCAGGCGGAACTGGGGGAACTGGCAGCTAGGGAGAAGGGGGAGAGGAATTTACCGCAGGCAGGTAGGGAGATGGGAAGAGGAATTTACCACATGACATGGGACTTCCAAGGCCGGAATGGGACTTCCAAGGCCGGAACTGGCAGGTAGGGAGAAAACATGTACCACAGCAGGTGGGAACTGGCAGGTACGGAGATGGGAAAAGAATTTACCACAGGAGATGTGACATCCAAGGCCGGAACTGCCAGGAAGGGAGATGGGAAGAGGAATTTACCACAGGAGATGGGACATCCAAGATGGGAACTGGCAGATAGGGAGATGGGAAGAGGAATTTACCGCAGGAGATGGGACATCCAAGGGAGACGAATTTACCACATGACATGGGACTTCCGAGACCGGAACTGGCAGGTAGGGAGACGGGCGGGAGGTGGGGCATCCAAGGTGGGAAGTGGCAGGTAGGGAGATGGGAAGAGGAATTTACCACAGCAGGTGGGAACTGGCAGGCAGGGAGACGGGAAGAGGAATTTACCGCAGGAGATGGGACACCCAAGGTGGGAACTGGCAGGTAGGGAGACGGGAAGAGGAATTTACCGCAGGAGATGGGACATCAGGGACATCCAAGGGAGACGAATTTACCACATGACATGGGACTTCCAAGGCCGGAACTGGCAGGTAGGGAGACGGGAAGAGGAATTTACCGCGGGAGGTTGGGCATCGTGGGAACTGGCAGGTAGGGAGATGGGAAGAGGAATTTAGCACAGGAGATGGGACATCCAAGGAGGGAACTGGCAGGCAGGGAGACAGGAAGAGGAATTTAACCGCAGGAGATGGGACATTCAAGGGAGACGAATTTACCACATGACATGGGACTTCCAAGGCCCGAACTGGAAGGTAGGGAGACGGGAAGAGGAATTTACCGCGGGAGGTTGGGCATCGTGGGAACTGGCAGGTAGGGAGATGGGAAGAGGAATTTAGCACAGGAGATGGGACATCCAAGATGGGAACTGGCAGATAGGGAGATGGGAAGAGGAATTTACCGCAGGAGATGGGACATCCAAGGGAGACGAATTTACCACATGACATGGGACTTCCGAGACCGGAACTGGCAGGTAGGGAGACGGGAAGAGGATTTACCGCGGGAGGTGGGGCATCCAAGGTGGGAAGTGGCAGGTAGGGAGATGGGAAGAGGAATTTACCACAGCAGGTGGGAACTGGCAGGCAGGGAGACGGGAAGAGGAATTTACCGCAGGGGATGGGACATCAGGGACATCCAAGGGAGACGAATTTACAACATGACATGGGACTTCCAAGACCGGAACTGGCAGGTAGGGAGACGAGGATTTACCGCGGGAGGTGGGGCATCCAAGGTGGGAAGTGGCAGGTAGGGAGATGGGAAGAGGAATTTACCACAGCAGGTGGGAACTGGCAGGCAGGGAGACGGGAAGACGAATTTACCGCAGGAGATGGGACATCAGGGACATCCAAGGGAGACGAATTTACCACATGACATGGGACTTCCAAGACCGGAACTGGCAGGTAGGGAGACGGGAAGAGGATTTACCGCGGGAGGTGGGGCATCCAAGGTGGGAAGTGGCAGGTAGGGAGATGGGAAGAGGAATTTACCACAGCAGGCGGGAACTGGCAGGCAGGGAGACGGGAAGAGGAATTTTACCACAGGAGATGGGACACCTAAGCTGGGAACTGGCAGGTAGGGAGACGGGAAGAGGAATTTACCGCAGGAGATGGGACATCCAAGGGAGACGAATTTACCACATGACATGGGACTTCCAAGACCGGAACTGGCAGGTAGGGAGACGGGAAGAGGAATTTACCGCAGGAGATGGGACATCCAAGGGAGACGAATTTACCACATGGGACTTCCAAGACCGGAACTGGCAGGTAGGGAGACGGGAAGAGGATTTACCGCGGGAGGTGAAGCATCCAAGGTGGGAAGTGGCAGGTAGGGAGATGGGAAGAGGAATTTACCACAGCAGGTGGGAACTGGCAGGCAGGGAGACGGGAAGAGGAATTTACCGCAGGAGATGGGACATCAGGGACATCCAAGGGAGACGAATTTACCACATGACATGGGACTTCCAAGACCGGAACTGGCAGGTAGGGAGACGAGGATTTACCGCGGGAGGTGGGGCATCCAAGGTGGGAAGTGGCAGGTAGGGAGATGGGAAGAGGAATTTACCACAGCAGGTGGGAACTGGCAGGCAGGGAGACGGGAAGAGGAATTTACCGCAAGAGATGGGACATCAGGGACATCCAATGGAGACGAATTTACGACATGACATGGGACGTCCAAGGCCGGAACTGGCAGGTAGGGAGACGGGAAGAGGAATTTACCGCGGGAGGTTGGGCATCGTGGGAACTGGCAGGTAGGGAGATGGGAAGAGGAATTTAGCACAGGAGATGGGACATCCAAGATGGGAACTGGCAGATAGGGAGATGGGAAGAGGAATTTAACCGCAGGAGATGGGACATCCAAGGGAGACGAATTTACCACATGACATGGGACTTCCAAGACCGGAACTGGCAGGTAGGGAGACGGGCAGAGGATTTACCGCGGGAGGTTGGGCATCGTGGGAACTGGCAGGCAGGGAGACGGGAAGAGGAATTTTACCACAGGAGATGGGACACCTAAGGTGGGAACTGGCAGGTAGGGAGACGGGAAGAGGAATTTAACCGCAGGAGATGGGACATCCAAGGGAGACGAATTTACCACATGACATGGGACTTCCAAGGCCGGAACTGGCAGGTAGGGAGACGGGAAGAGGAATTTACCACATGACATGGGACTTCCAAGAGCCCGGCTCGAGGACTTCGACCCGGCAACGGAGGTAAGCCACACATAAAACTTTGGCGCAACGGGGGTAACACACAGGGTCAACGGGGAAGCCTATAACGGGAGGGACACAACGAGAAAATGAGAAATGTCACGTTTATGATGGGTAAATGAGAAAAAACTTATTGTGTAATTTTTTGAAATCTTAAAATTGTGCATATGTGTTTAATAATAGTTAGATATTTTTCAAACGCTTGGTGTGCCCTGTGTATGCACAGGTAGTTCATGCAACTCTTTATACGAAATGTGAGTTATCTAAGGTTCAATGTTGTTCAATCTTGGTATCAATAAAAATCGTATTTAATTTTCATGCATGTAAAGCACATGACATGTATAGCATGATATATACATATATATATAATATATATTTGACGACGCTCAATCCTGTATTTTGTAGACAAAGTTTGAACTGGTGGCCCTGCACTGGCTCGAGAGGTGTTTGCACCTCCTTATTTGCCGCACTATTTTGTAGAGAAAATGATCACAGGGATCTGCTAAATACGTGCTAGGTAGCTGCTAAATAGTTGCTGAATACACGCTAAATGTCTGCCAAATAGTTGCTAAATAGTTACCTGTATTAAATAGCTGCTAAATAGCTTTAGTAGCCGCCAAATAGTTACTGAAATAGCTGCTAAATAGCTAAAAAAACTGCTAAATAACCGCTAAATAGTTTCAAAGCTTCTAAATAGCTGCTCAATAGTTGCTAAATAGTTGCTAAATAGCTGCTAAATAGCAGCTAAATAGTTGCTAAATAGCTGCTCAATAGTTGCTACATAGTTGCTAAATAGCTGCTAAATAGCTGCTAAATAGTTGCTAAATAGCTTCTAAATGGTTTCTAAATAGTTGCTGAATAACTACTAAATAGGTGCAAAATAACTTCTAAATAGTTGCTGAATAATTGACAAATGGCTTCTAAATAGCTTCAAAATAGTTGGTAAATAGCTGCTGAATAAATGCTAAAGAATTGCCAAGTAGCTTCTGAATAGCTGCTAGATAGTTGCTAAATAGAACGAGGTGAATGGATTCATGTGACTTTGGAATATTCTAACAGCTGACGTATAATGTTGGATTATTCTAACTGCTAGCAGGTAGTCATACACTCATATACCATCTTTGTGTGGGATGTGAAATGTACAGTGTGTCAGTTTAGTTGACATGACACGTTTTGCATCTTTTAGAACCCAAACAGTTGCAGAGGTCCCGTGTCATGTGATTTTTTTTTGCGAGGCACTTTACAGATGACATGGGACTTATGCATTTTTCTGCTTTTTTCACTTTACAGATGACATGGGAGTTTTCGTTTTTTTGGGTATGTTCGACAACTCCCATGTCATCTGCAGGTACTATAATATGTCGCTGGTTATGCTTATTGTCCATTTGTAAAAAACGAAAGGATTAAACGATCCGCCCATCCCACGGTTGGGGATGCGCTCGATCTCTGAGGTCGCTGCCGAGCAATCACCTTGGTCCGCCTCTCAGCTGGAGGCTGATGGGAACTGCGATGCTGGACTGTCGAGGATTTGTTTCATTCTGGACTTGACAGGAAAATGGCCAATGATGGAAAATAATGTGGAAACTGATGTCCGAAAATGAGGACATCCTAAGTTCCAGCATTTGACTGGAAATGATGGTGACGATCTGGTTTAGAACATTGCCAGTACCCCAATTTCCGACAAACCCACCACATGCATCCACCAGCCTGCCGCAAGAGAGCCTCCAAGTGTAGCTTACCTTAGTTGGATTTGATGACGTTAGCATCAGAGAGCCCCGAGAGGGTCCGGTAGCCTCAACCTTGGACATTTCACTTCCCGCGTGTTCAATGCTGTAGGACCAACGTCTTCTAGGGAATTAGATGGAATTAGTGTATACGTGCACATCCATTGTATCATTGTCTTTTATCAATCTCTACATCCCCACTACTGTCTTGTTTGGTGAATCATGTCATATCCCCCATCTTCATCGATTGTTGGTCAACTCGCATCCCAACGGCTCAAATCAAATACTTGCTTCGACATAGGTTCAATATAACACAATAATATATATGTTCCCTTCGATGTGAATAACATACATAGAATATCATAGAATAGGTCAGGAATGTGTGCGTGCGTTCTTTCATCAACATTCCATCAACCCAAAAAAACATCAAAACACTACAAATCTCACCTCTCATTCCTTTTTTGTCCATAGTCGAAATGCTATAACCCCGATCTTTGCTTTTGAAAATCTACGTGTTTGCTAGCAACACAGTTCTGATGAGGTGTTTTTCTCTTTATGCTAATCAAATCGCCAACCAATAACCAATCATCTGGCTAAATTATTCATCATTCACCTGACATATCTGACATTTTGGGTGATTTTGGGTGATTTTGGGGATTCACTCACCATTTTACCCATCATTTACCAATATTTCTCGAACCCATTTGGTTCCCCGTTCACCGAGGTGCTGCTGCCACACGCCGCGGGCCGCCGCCCGGAAGTCTTGCCCAGAGCCCAAAGCCCTTCGTGATACGAGTGGAAGGATACGACTGGTACGACGAGGGAAACGGTGGGAAAATGATATTGGGATAGAAAATCATCACCTTGGATTGGGCCGCATGGCTTTTTTGAAGTTAAATTCTGTTGAATTATTATTGAACTACTGTGTCTTGGTCAGTGGGCAAAACAACCCGCGAAACATTGCGATTTGCTGACGATACATCATGGAAGGTGGCTTAATCCATCAAAGCAGTGACTTCATCGGCAACAAACGTGGATTTAGAGGGCAGTACACATTGATTTAAGCGGCAATACATTCAACCCTTGGTTTCGGGGGGGTTGAGCATTTGAGGGGTTGACGTGGGTTTGTCCTTTTTACTGAGATTGAAGCACCATTCAGAATGGAATTGAAAGTTGCACCCCTTTCAGGCCCCTTTCGGGTTCGTCCAAAAGGGGGAAGCCGGCTTTGCATGATGATCTTCAAACAAGAAACTCATGATGATGGTGATGGCGATGATACCCTCTGGTAATTTAACATAGCTATTGAAAATCACCATTTTTAATGGGAAAATCACCATTTTTAATGGGAAAAATCACCATTTTTAATGGGAAAATCCGCTATTAATGGTCATTTTCCACCAGAGGGTAATGATGACGGTCAGAACCTACAATCAGCTACCATGATCATCCATGATCTACGCTATGCTTCGCCGATCAGTGGTGCCTCTTTATCCTGAAATCAATACGTTGCGTTTCGTTACATGACCATTACATGGAAAGTACATTGCATTTACGTTACATGTTGTTGACTTGCAGTACAGTACATTACATAGCATTACATTGGCTTGCAGTACAGTACATTACATAGCATTACATTGGCTTACAGTACAGTACATCACATAGCATTACATTGGCTTACAGTACAGTACATTACATAACATTACATTGGCTTGCAGTACAGTACATTACATAAAATTACATTGGCTTACAGTACAGTACATTACATCATGGTACATTGGCTTACAGTACAGTACATTACATAAAATTACATTGGCTTACAGTACAGTACATTACATCATGGGACATTGGCTTACAGTACAGTACATTACATAGCATTGCATTAGCTGACAGTGCAGTACATTACATAACATTACATTGGCTTACAGTGCAGTACATTACATAACATTTCATTGGCTTGCCGTGCGGTACATTACATAACATTACATTGGCTTACAGTACAGTACATTACATAGCATTACATTGGCTTGCAGTACAGTACATTACATAAAATTACATTGGCTTACTGTACAGTACATGACATAACATTACATTGGCTTGCCGTGCGGTACATTACATAACATTACATTGGCTTACAGTACAGTACATTACATAAAATTACATTGGCTTACTGCACAGTACATTACATAATAGTACATTGGCTTACAGTACAATACATTACATAGCATTACATTGGCTGACAGTGCAGTAAATTACATAATATTCCATTGGCTTACAGTGCAGTACATTACATAACATTTCATTGGCTTGCCGTGCGGTACATTACATAACATTACATTGGCTTACAGTACAGTACATTACATAGCATTACATTGGCTTGCAGTACAGTACATTACATAAAATTACATTGGCTTACTGTACAGTACATTATATAACATTGCATTGGCTTACAGTACAGTACATTACATAGCATTACATTGGCTTACAGTACAGTACATTACATAAAATTACATTGGCTTACTGTACAGTACACGTACCAGTACATTGGCTTACAGTACAGTACCTTACATAGCATTCCATTGGCTTACAGCGCAGTAGATTACATAACATTACATTGGCTTACAGTGCAGTACATTACATAACATTTCATTGGCTGACCGTGCGGTACATTACATAACATTACATTAGCTTACAGTAGAGTACATTACATAGCATTACATTGGCTTGCTCTGCAGTACATTACATAAAATTACATTGGCTTACTGTACAGTACATTACATAACATTACACTGGCTTACAGTACAGTACATTACATAGCATTACATTGGCTTACAGTACAGTACATTACATGGCATATCATAATATAACATAGCATACATGTGTGTGTATAAATCAATATTATATTGTATACTACTGTAAATTATCTTAACCATTTTTAGATATAGTTCATGTTTAAAGTACACACTTAGATAATATATATATATATATACAGTATATATATACAGTATATATACAGTATATATATACAGTATATATATATATCACATGTTTATACTACACACTATACATGCTGTAGATATATATAATTGTATATATAATACATATTGTGTGTATACGTATGTGTTGATAGATAGTGTAATACATGCATATATATATATATATACATACATGTCAAGTACTTACACCCCATCTATATAGTACATATTGCATGGTATGTATTTTACCTATAATGCACATGTATTATTATGTTCTATAGTGGCATATATTATATAGATATAGTCTATATATGTTGTACATGTTGTGAGTATTGTTTCCGTTATGTGTTGTATGCTGCAGGTTACATATAAGTGTTATTTCTGCGCTAAGTATATTCTACATAATTCAAAAAATATGTATATATATAATCATATGTGTATATATATATAATCATATGTGTATATATATATAGACATGACAGTATAAAGATATACCCTCCAGTCCAGTAATTCAACGTGGGAATGGACAATCCCCGATAAAGAGAGAATTTCATGGGAACATCATCTATACATGGTGGATTGTCCATTGCCACATTTGATTACCGAAGGGCATACATTATACAGTATGCATACATCATACATTGTATTATAATATGCATCATACTCATCTTACATCGACAACAACACTTCCATCAAGTACCTACCAACTATATACTTCAACATCAACTTAAGCCACGAACTTCCTGTCACCCTCAAATCAATCCAGCGATGACCCCCTTCACATGGTCAATCCTCTGAAAAACTGTATATCCCCATGACGAGCAGTTGCGCCAACAGAAAATAAGCTGGTGAGATTACATCCCGAATCATCCCGACTTGTGGCCAAAAGGATGGATTCTCGATGATTCCCACATTCATATACTAAGTATATACTACTAAGTTAGACTAAGCTATGTTAAGCTGGCAAATCTTGCGCTTCGCTGGCCTGAATTGGCCAGGTGGCCCAGTTGCTCACTGGCATGGTGTCCCAGGTGACCTGAAACCAATCGTGACTTGGGGAAATTAACCTAAGAAACTTCTAGAAAAAACCTTGTAAGATCTGGTGAAACCTGGTGAAAACTCAATTTTCAGTGCCTCCAGCCACCGCCGACTTCTTCGCCAGATCCTTCAGCGCCTGATGCGTGGAGACGGAGGGCAGATGGGAAAGGGGCCTAACCTTGGGAACCAAAAATATTTTGCAATCTTAAAATGTCTTAGTATTTTTGAGGCTTTTTGAGGCAACCATGTAACAGTCAGACATAACAAGTTAAGCTGGTTGAACATGTTAAACTAAGTGCTTTGATTAAACATCTGAGTTTAAGATACCCAATGTCCAATGTTGACTGTGTCCAAAAAGGGCAAGAAATTTTGGCAAAATAGCAAACTAAATAAAGGTTTCAACTGCCCAACTTTGAATTGCTCGGTTCCAGATTTGACCGCTCAATCTTTCTGATCTCATCCCTGAAATTGGTTGTAAAATTGTAAAGCCCACACCATTGTCATATCCATTGAGAAAACCCTGGAACACCCACAAACTTGCCATAAAGGCAGCAACAAAATGCCACATCGAGTGGGAAGAACACCTTCTTCTTGGCCGGGCCCCCCGCCTTCACAGCTACTTCGGAGGCCCAACTGAAGGAGGACTGGGGCGAGCCAACCTGATGTGCTGGGCATTCCCATTTCATGGATTAGCTATGATTAGCTCACAAAATCCTAAAAAGAAAGGAACTACACCTATCATAACCTGCCAGTTGTCATTTTCGGCACTGGTCCAAATTTCCCAAATGGAAATGCTTATCTCGCACCATTTTGGGACTGCAAGTGCAGGCCATTTTTACGTGTAAATATTTAGAAATATACATGCCTATGTATTTGCTCTTGTGTGTGTGGATTACCTTTTGGTACTGCAGCATTTCAAATCATTTCAAATCACCAGCAATTTGAGGTTTCACTTTTTCACCAAAAGAATCTAGGAGAATCGCAAGAACCTGCCGCGTTGAAGCGATATCTCCCGCCGCCCTTGCAGGCTAGCGGCGCACGGATTTCCCTCCCCCAGCTCTGTTTCGATGCTGGGCGGACGGCGAAATCTCCACTTATTCCAGTTGAATGCTGCCTGACATTGCACACACAAAAAGATACAGATGCTGGTAAGTCTAACAGTTCCGTTACGTTACTTTGCGTTATGTCATGCGCACAAGTCTTCAGAAGTCATCCTGCAGTTGTAAGACCTCAAAAACCAAGGTGTATCATGGATGTTTCTGAGGGTAATCACGCCGTTGGTACCCACAAGTCAGTCTGATAGCTTTAGGGGTCAAATGTGGGAACCCCCCATAATTGATCATAATTGCATAGCCGCCCCCCACACACACACACACAAAAATGCAAACGTATGTAAAGGTACAATTCCACTGTTGTTTTTCTTTGGGGATCTTGTTGGTGTTTTTTGGCATTTTGTTGAGGGTTACGATGGGGTACTACAGGTATAATCCCACCCCCTAATATTAAACAGCCCCATTCTATGGTCCGGAATATGCGTTTTATCCACGCCATCCACCATGTCATCATGGTTTATGGCAGGTATGTGATATGAACAGGGCAAGGGATAAGTTAAACTTTGTTAATTAATTATAAAACATAATTTGCCCACTGATAGCCCACCAATAAAACATAGATATAATATACATATATATATATATGTTATAAATGAAAAATACATACATACATACCTACCTACCTACCTACATACATACTTACATACTTACATACTTACATACTTACATACTTACATACTTACATACTTACATACTTACATCCATCCATCCATCCATGCATGCATGCATGCATACATACATACATATATACATACATTACGTACGTACGTACGTACGTACGTACATATATAACATACATACATACATACGCACATACATACATACATACATACATACATACATACATACATACATACATACATACATACATACATACATACATACTTACATTACATTACATTACGTTACATTACATTACATTACATTAATACATACATTCATTCATACATTACATTACATTACATTACGTTACGTTACGTTACGTTACGTTACGTTACAGTACATTACATTACATTACATACATACATAGATTATATATTTATATATATATATATGTCTATATATACCGCTATCGAAAAACATCATTTTGAACAGGGAAAAAAGCTTCGGTGGTATCCCCAACAGCCGCAACGTTTTATTTTTACAAATCTTTCTGAAGCGTGCTCCGAAACAAGCGCTGGAAACACCTCAGGTGGGTTTCCGTGAGTTAAATGGCCGAAAATCCTGTTGAACCTGACTGGCTCTGCACCAAAGCCTGCCAGACCTTCTCCGGAACCTTCTCCGGAACCCTGTTGAACCTGACTTGGCTCTGCACCCCAAACCTTCTCCGGAACCTTCTCCGGAACCCTGTTGAACCTGACCTGGCTCTGCACCAAAGCCTCCCAGACCTTCTCCGGAACTTTCTCCGGAACCTTCTCCGGAACCCTGTTGAACGTGACCCAGCGCCTGCACCAGTGCACACCGGAGCTATTCTGGGCTGAAGACCCCATTAGCTTACGCTGTTGGGGAATAAATCATCTATAAAAATCTATAAGAGGTCATTTTCAATAGCCCGAGGCTGCGCCTTCCACAGCGAGGAGTTCTCGGTATGTTCCACATGCTCCGTCCAATGGTCTCCATCCTCCTCTGCGGAGAAAAACTCCTCGTCATCAGCACCTGATACGTCGAAACAATTGCCGAAATTCATTGTTTTCTTCACCCAAAATTGGGGGTAAATCATTTTAAATCCATTCGAAATGCATCATTTTACAATATTTTTACCAAGATAACGTGGCATTCATTAATTTGCACTTAGGGGTATACATTCTAATGACTAATGGCAGCATCACTTTGCCATTTGGAATCATTAGAATCGCCATAAATTCGGCGTAAATCCCCGCTTTCAGACACGGCCAAAGAAAACCATGTGGTATCAAGTTGGATGCATATCCCACCACATCTCCACACTATATCCCCCCACTCTATCCCCATGATGGTTCCAGTACTGATGATCTCAACCCATTCATCGCTATAATTAAATCATATTTCACGAACATTTGAACATGAAAACCCACATTTAGAAGTAAAACATGTATACGGATGTATACGGTATACATGTGCAACATTTTATCACTATATATGTTTTTATTTTTGCTATATATACAACAAGAAACCATTATAACACTTTTCTTAATCTATATTATATCACTTGGGTCTTGTAATAACACTATTGAACACATATGACGCTGTGTTCTACGTTCAAAGTGTGGCAATATACCACTATAAACGTTGTGTTCTACCATTTATTGAACGTCTCTATAAATCATCCCATCCCCCCATCGCCCTGCTGCGCCTTCCAGGTGCTCCTCGCTGCCATGGCTCGGCAGGCGCTCGCTGTGCCGCGTGCCATGGCGCTCCTCGGTCTCCGCGTCTGCCAGGCGACGTTCTAAGCCCAGCCTGGCGAGGTCCGAGATGTTCAAACGGGAATATGGCTGGTGGATGGTTCATAAAAATGGCCAGAACAAATATCATCTTCTACAGTATATGAACCATCTAAAATAGATGGTGTTAATGTAAACATATATATATATATATAACATATATATAACTAGGAACACGGCCTTTAGAAGGCCGTGGTGTTTTTGTGATCAACGGGGTGTCATGGATGATGTTTGATGTGGTCGTGCCAATAAAATTTTGTTTGATGTGTTTTTAAAGGCGAGAAACCCCTTATTGGGGGTGCATAAAATCAAAAACAAGCATTTCGCCAAGGCGAAACTATCATTTTTGATGTTTCTCAGAACTCCCCAACTAATTCGACCTGTAATGGTTTGATATGAGTTTAAAGGCCAGAAACCTCTTATTCTGGTGCATGAAATCAAAAAACAAGCATTTCGCCTAGGCAAAACTAGATTTTTTTGTAGGAAGTACATATATATATATATGCTATACATAGTGATAGGTGTTTTATTTATACATATGTATATCTATATACATATCTAAATATACATGTTTTGAATATATATATATAAATAAAAATATAAATATGTTATATATAAATATATATCTGTTATATATATATATGTTATATATATATATATATATTTTTATTTATATAAATATATATATATATATGTATATATGTTCTGGATATTTAAATATATATATATAAAAATGTGTATATATATATATGTTATATATATATATGTATATGTTACGTATAGGTTATATATATATGTGTGTGTGTGTGATATAAATATGTAGATATATATATTATATTTATATATGTCATATATATATATATGTCAAGTATAATATATATATATATATATTATATATGCGCTATATATATATGTTATACATATATATATGCCATATATATATATATATGTTATATATATATATGTTATATATATATATATTATTATATCATGATAATCCCTTCCTCCTAATACTAAACGTCCCCCTAATACTAAAAACAGGCATCCATCTCCAATTTCCGAAAATTTCAGTTTGGCCAATTTGACTTTTAATTGATCCCCTTTAAAAAACAATTCAAAAATCAACCTACCATTTGTGGGTTCTCCCCCCTAATACTAAAAACTAATTCATCCCGGGGTGTTTAGTATTAGGGGGGCTAGTTTTTAGTATTAAGGTTTTAATTTAGTATTAGGGGTAAGCTTCGAACTGCCATTTTTGGCAATATTTTAATTGCGTTATATAAGGAAATTTAATTGATTTTGAGATCGGAAAAAATAGTTTTTAGTATTAAGGGTTTTAATTTAGTATTAGGGGTAAGCTTCGAACTGCCATTTTTGGCAATATTTTAATTGCGTTATATAAGGAAATTTAATTAATTAATTAATTAACATGACTTCGATTTGGTTCCCTAATAATAAATAACCCCCCAATACTAAAAACTACCTGCCGTGTTTTGTATTAGGGGGGGGGGAGGTTTAGTATTAGGAGGAAGGGATTATTGATGTCATGCGCTGAATTCTGATTTAGAAACATCTACATCAGGTATCTTTGAACAACCAAAAAATAGAAGTTGGAAAAAGTTCCAACCTGTTCTAGCTTAATTTGGTGAAGGATCGTGCAAATGGCCTCTCTCTCCGCCCGGCCTCTTGAATTTGATGGCTTCATCATAGGCCCGGCAGCAGCGGGGGCACTTGTCCAAAGCCGTTAGGTGACCGTCGACCCCTGAAGGTGAAGTGATTGCTCTCTGGTGGCTAAATGTGGCCAAGCCATCCCTTCTGCAATCAGTTGGGATCTTCCCAAACGGGGGTTGAAAGTGAAACCTGCTACTGTACTAAAATGGGGGTTTGTAATTGCAAGTCTTTTTGGGGCTTGGATCTTTCCTCTGGCAGTCAGTAAAATGATGTAAAATGTTGGATGGGAGGAGAAAAAAAGGTTTTCAAACTGCTGGCAAAACGCACTGGACACGAACTCACTGGTAAACGAGATACCTATTATGAGATCCTATGAGATAGAGGCTTACAGGCTAGAAAAAATGATTCAATGACAATGATCATGGACCCATGGAAAATACCACGCGCCTGCGCTGGAACTCAACAACTCATTTGCACGAAACAGATTGAATCTTGTAAAAGTTATTTGTTGCACGGAATGGGTACTGCCCATATCTGCCCATACTCATGCGTTCCCAACGGCTGGAACTCGTTTCATTTGCCCGACCTTCCGATCGAAATCAAACTGAATCAAACCTACTAGTATCTCTAAGTTATACTGTCATGTAAATATTTATATATATATATCATAATATACTAGCAGACGCCCTAAGTTACCCCATTTACCCATTAGTTACCACAACCGCAAGGCACACCGAGTTACCCCAGGGCAGACAGTAGTTACCCCAGGTGTCAAATCCCCAAGGCACAGCGGCTCAGATGCATCATGTTTTGAAGTCGTTGCAAACTTTGAAATCATGTTATTAGGTGGCATTTAGCTATGCCCAGAATCAGAATATGGGAAGGTGCGACCTGTCAACTTGGAGTCAAATCTCAATGGCACACCGCCAAAAGCAATTCCAGGTCAAAAGCTTAGCGAAGCATTGAAACAGCATCACCAGCTTGCGTTCTGGTATTTTCAAAAAAACAAATTAAAGGGTGTCCATTCCGAAAAAACTAAAATCCCAACGGCACACTTGCAGGAGAGTGGAAGACTTTCACGAAGTCGTTGCAGACTTTGGATCATGTCCCTAGTTGCATCTAGCTATGCCCGGAATCAGAATATGGGAAGGTGTGACCTGTCAACTTGGAGTCAAATCTCAGTGGCACACCGCCAAAAGCAATTCCAGGTCAAAAGCTTGGCCAAGCATTGAAACAGCATCACCAGCTTGCGTTCTGGTATTTCCAAAAGAAACAAAATAAAGGGTGTCCATTCTCAAAAAAAATAAAATCCCACTGGCACACTTGCAGAAGAGTGGAAGACTTTCACGAAGTCGTTGCAAACTTTGCATCATGTTCCTAGCTTGCATTAACCAATCCCGGAATCAGAATATGCTAGCTATGCTAGGAATCAGAAAATGGGAAGGTGCGACCTGTCAACTTGGAGTCAAATCTCAATGGCACACCGCCAAAAGCAATTCCAGGCCAAAAGCTTAGCCAAGCATTGAAACAGCATCACCAGCTTGCGCTCTGGTATTTTCAAAAAAACAAATTAACGGGTGTCCATTCTGAAAAAAAACTAAGATCCCAATGGCACACTTGCAGGAGAGTGGAAGACTTTCACAAACAAAGTTTGAAATTAATCACATTGAAATCACACCCTGCCCTGCTGTAACGGAATCCGAGACATATGGAATATGGATGTAATACCAGAATCATGACTCTGGAAAGGTTTTTGGACGAGGTACACCGGACGAGATACCGGACGAGGTACCGGACGAGGTACCGGAATTACATTTTGCCATCCCAGCCAGAACCCACCCCACATATCCCCACGTCAGATCAAAAACTGTAAATAGTAAAAACGATGTGGATAGGTCCGAAAAATCCAAGCAATAAGGTCCGGAAGATGAGGTGGAGGAGGATAATGTTGCGGAAGATGAGGTGGAGGATGATGATGTGGAGGATGATGAGGTAGAGGATAACGATGTTAAGAAGGAGGAAGATAATGATGTTGAGGATGATCATGTTGAGGAGGAGGATGGGAAGGATGATAATTAATATTGCGGAAGACGAGGTGGAGGAGGAGGATGTTGCAGAAAATGAGGTGGAGGATGACGATGTTGAGGATGATGATGTCAAGGGGGAGGACGAGGATGATGCTGAGAATGATGATGTGGAGGAGGAAGATGATGATACTGAGGAGGAGGAGGAGGAGGAGGAAAAGGAGGAGGAAGAGGACCGATCACAAGACCCCCAAGTGTGTACACACTGTGTGGGAAACTCACGTTGCTCCAGGGATTGTTAGGGGGCAAATGGATATAACTTGATACAACTAATGTTTGCCATGTTAAGAATCCCTGCGTGCCTGCGCGTTGTGCTGTAAAGATCATACCAAATAACAAATCATGTAGTAATTCATTCCAGTGGTTGTGTCACTTCTTCCGCATGGCACACCGAGATGAGACAACAAAGTGCTATCTGAGACAAGAAAGGGCTTACCCCATCATTGCGAGATCGCTTCTTGCGGGGGGGTTCCATTGCCATTGAAACACCAATCAAAGCAATCTTGGGCCAAAGTGCCCAATCATTCGCGCATCTGCTGATCTTTGCAGATTGAATTGAGCTTGTCTAAACCTCATTTTGTAACAATATACCATTCCACCAAAAGCCAAAAGGCACCGCTAAACTCCATAAAAGTAACCCAGGGATTGTTAGGGAGGCAAATGGATATAACTAATGTTTGCAATGTTAAGAATCCTTGCGTGCCTATGCGTTGTGCTGTAAAGATCATACCAAATGACAACTCCATTCCAATGGTTGTGTCACATCTTTCGCATGGCACACCGAGATGAGACAACAAAGTGCTGCCTGAGACAACTTAGGGCTTTCACCAAGTAAGAAGGTGTTCATAAATGTTCGAAATATGAACAATATATCAGCTATTGACTTTTATATAACTTATATATATATTAGCCAATGTATGCGCATCGTTACATACATACAAAAATAGAATAAAATACATATACACTTATTTATACGTATACAGCTGATATCTAAATCAAAACATGATATATCTACATATGATATATAATATACATGATACATAATATACATGATATACAATATACATTATCACACGTGTATATATGATATGGTATGATAATGTATGATATATATATATATATACATACAATATATATATATATGTATATGTGCATATGTATTATATATATATATATATCCTATCAATGTCAAGCAACTCCCCCATCTCCCGTGACAACACCAGTGCCGCACCTAGCAGCGCCAGCGTCAGGTGCACCGCCGCCGCCGTGCCGTTGGCGTTGCCCCGGACGCTGGACGGGAGTGCCTTGAGCGCCGTGAGCGCCAGCTGCTTGGCCTCCTGAGGAGGATCATGGATTAAAGCAGCCAATGGGATTCTGATGATTTGATTATATGCTGATTATATCTGATTATATCTTTGCATCTTTGTATGCATGACTGCAGGCATGGATGACTGCGTGCATGGATGGATGGATGGATGGATGGATGGATGGATGGATGGATGTCTGTCTGTCTGTCTGTCTGTCTGTCTGTCTGTCTGTCTGTCTCTGTGTGTGTGTATATGTGGTGTGTGTGTGTATGTGGTGTGTGTGTGTGTGTGTCTGTCTCTGTGTGTGTGTATGTGGTGTGTGTGTGTGTATGTGGTGTGTGTGTGTATGTGTGTGTGTGTATGTGTGCGTGTATGATGTATAATGTATATGTATATATGTATGTACATGTGTATGTACATGTGTATGTGTGTGTATGTCTGTCTGGTCTGTCTGGTCTGTCTGGTCCGTCTGGTCTGTCTTGTCTGTCTGGTCTTGTCTGTCTGGTCTGTCTGGTCTGTCTAGTCTGTCTGGTGTGTTTGGTCTGTCTGGTCTGTCTTGTCTGTTCTGGTCTGTTCTGGTCTGTTCTGGTCTCGTTTGGTCTCGTTTGGTTTCGTTTCGTCTCGTTTGGTCTCGTTTGGTCTCGTTTGGTCTCGTTTGGTCTCGTTTGGTCTCGTTTGGTCTCGTTTGGTCTCTCCGTCTCTGTCTCTGTCTCTGTCTCTCTCTGTCTCTGTCTCTGTCTGTCTCTCTCTGTCTCTCTGTCTGTCTCTCTGTCTGTCTCTCTGTCTGTCTCTCTGTCTGTCTCTCTGTCTGTCTCTCTGTCTGTCTCTCTGTCTGTCTCTCTGTCTGTGTCTCTGTCTCTCTCTCTCTCTCTGTCTCTCTGTCTCTCTGTCTCTCTGTCTCTCTGTCTCTCTGTCTCTCTGTCTCTCTGTCTCTCTGTCTCTCTGTCTCTCTGTCTCTCTGTCTCTCGGTCTCTCGGTCTCTCGGTCTCTCGGTCTCTCTGTCTGTCTGTCTGTCTCTGGCTGGCTGGCTGGCTGTCTGTCTGTCTGTCTGTCTGGCTGTCTCTGTCTCTCTGTCTGTCTGGCTGTCTCTGTCTCTCTGTCTGTATGTTTGTATGTTTGTATGTGTGTATGTTTGTATGCTATATGTTGTATGTTATGTTGTGTATGTTATGTATGTCATGTATGTTATGTATGCTATGTATGTTATGTATGTTGTGTATGTCATGTATGTCATGTATGTTATGTATGTTATGTATGTTATGTGTGTTATGTATTTTATGTATGTTATGTATGTTATGTATGTTATGTTATGTTATGTTGTGTTATGTTATGTATGTTATGTTATGTTATGTATGTTATATGTGTTATGTATGTTATGTATGGTATGTATGTTATGTATGGTATGGTATGTATGTTATGTTATGTTATGTTATGTTATGTTATGTTATGTATGTTATGTAGGTTATGGTATGTTATGGTATGTTATGGTATGTTATTGGTATGTTATGGTATGTTACGGTATGTTATGGTATGTTATGGTATGTTATGGTATGTTATGGTATGTATGTATGTACTTATGTATGTATATGTATATATATATAGTATTACATATGTACGCGTTCTAAATTACAGTGGGATTGTAATTGTGCGTCATGTCTTTCTTGTTAATGATATTACTTTATAGTGGGGATGCCTGGCATTGGTTAAGTTTCACGGTGAAGTGGGGATCACGATGAGTTCCACTCAGGGACTCAACCAACAAATGGTGGATTTAATACATATAACTAGCCATCAGCCATGATATACAGTAACTATTGGGATTAATGATTAATGGATTTCATAGATATGATGGATAAATATATATATGTGTGTGTAAAAAATATGTATATATATGATTAGATATGTTTGGAAAATTAAGCCATGATATAACTATTTGTTGGACATGTTATGAAGCAGCAGCAAACGGGGACACTTTTAGTGGGGATGTGATGGAGGATTCAACCAACAAATGTGTTTCGTTTCTTTTAAGTAATTAATGGGTTTATGATGCATATGATATCATATGATATGATATGGTAATCAACCATCACACAACTTTTTATGGTATACCATGTATCATCACTTAGCTGTTGGATCATCAGAGGGATTGGACTCCTCCTGTTCACCTTGCAAGCGCGAAATCTCTGCACTGAACAGCAAGGCCCGGGCTGCCTCCTGCTGATGAACAAAGTGTGTCAAACCAAGAAAGCCCAAGTTATATAATAAGGTATAGTATGGTATATAGTATATAGTATATAGTATTAAATATATAGTATATAAAGTATGTAGTATATAGTGTATAGTATATAGTATATAAAGTATAAGTAGTATATAGTTTATAGCACTAGTATATAGTATATCGTGTATAGTATATAATGTATATACTAAAGTACCCTCTGGAAAACTAACATAGCTATTGAAAAAACATTCAATTAAACATCGTTTACCTATAAAAATGGTGATCGTCCATAGTGTTGTTAGTTTACCAGAGGGTAATCCATGTTCAGTGAAGAAGAACAAATCATCCATTTGAAATTGGCCGGTTTTGATGCCCGAAACCCAAAATCCAAGAACTTGGGGATGGCGGAGGGGGTGCCACAATTTGGGACCTGAAATGCATTTTCACTCCCAAACATATCCATTGTTTAGGGAAGCCTCCGGTAGCAAAATCAAACAATTGAAAACCATCATCTGCAATATTGTTCTGTGAAGCAGCCGAAATGTATGACAATATAAGCACGCAAAAAAATGTATAATCATTGATCATTGGTTAAATATGGTTATATTATGCTGTTCTGGTTATAAAAGTATATAAAAGTCATATAACCATTGCAATCAAAACTGTTTACCAAATGATCCCTGGTTTTGACAGATCTTCTTGGATCACAACCGGCACCTCTGCCGCTTCGCCCTCCTGCTCTTCCTGAAGCTTCCTCAGGGGATGGGATTTGTTTTTGCTAAAAATGGGTGGAAACATGTGGAAACAATGAATTTCACCCAGTTCACGCGGCTATGTGGCGATATATGTATATAAATATGTATATATATATATATATACTATCTATCTATCTATCTACCTACCTATCTATCTATCTATCTATCTGTGTGTGTGTGATCAGTAAATAACCAACTGATGGTCAAAGCTTGCGGTCTGGAATGTGTGGAACGCCCTCCGTACGGTATGAAAACGCCCTGTGTACAGTACGAAAATCCTGGATGCGGCTCCCGCAGGGCCCAAAAAGCCCAAGCAAGCAACCCAAACCATCAATCAACAATTAACAATGGCCTGACCGTTTAGGATAAGAAAAAACATTAAAGAAAAAACACCCGAAGAAAATGGGGTGGTTCCCCTCTTGATCTTCTGGCTGCAGCGCCAAGTGGCTGCTTCAGTTGCTGTTTTTCTTCTGCCGGCATGGTGTGGAGGACGTGAATCCTCATCATCTGAGGCAACTTTCTGGGGATTAAATCATACACCATCCCAGTCACCAAACATTTTGGGTGGTCTTTTCAAATTTCGCAAATAGGGGCATACCCAATCACAAAGCCTGGGGTGGTTTACTGTTGGGCTTTACCTCACTAAAGGAAAAGGACAGTGTTTTTGTTGACCTAATTTCCCATCTTTGATTCTGAATCGAGATGACTCGAGCACATTTTGAGTGTCAAGGCCGGGATTCACATCCGTGGCATATCTGAAATGTCAAGGATCGGTATCGGTCAGAACCGGGCACTCCGGGCATTAATGTGTGTGGCTTCCCAATGAGAATAAACTAAAACTAAAACATATAGGAGACGTGTCAGATCTGTACCCACAACCACATGCCTCATAGCCCGCAGGAGCACAACATGTATTGATTTTTGTTGAGCACATAGCTGGCCCATGAATCTCATGATTTCAGGATCATCTCTTTGGAAAAACCAAAGCTCCACATCATTACGTCATTTAGGCTATGTTGGATTTTAGAGGCATACTGAACATAATGGTATACATACCTATAAATTGTTCCACCTTTGCCACATTTCTGCCACTGGTGATTTGGCCATGAACTTAATACACCTCAACATCGCTCAACTGATTTTTGCCCCTAACATAGATGTGTGCCCCTGGCAGTTTTAATTTACGCCCCCGTAGTTCTGAACACATGGACGGCCCAAGTTGTTTTTCCCAAGGCATTTCTCCACGGTTCATGGTACCACTGAAGAATCGCATGTTAAGGAGCATGTCTTGAAAGATATGGAAACCTGGAATACGTGTTCCAGTTGCAGTAACTGCCAACCCTCGACCCTTGAGAGATACATGGGTGGTTCATGGTGGTTCTAGACAGCTAAACCAAAACGGTACACAAAATTAACAAAACTGTAGACCCTTCTCACTAGACTACCCTATTCATCCTAAGCGCGAAGTTGGGTTTGGAGTTTTCGATTTGCTTTGTCATCCATGTCTGTCCATGCATATTTCGTCATTCAATCGAAATGCACCGAATCTCAAATTTTATGGCAGTTCCATTAGCTATAATTCCTGGAGCACAACTGCTCCTTCAACTATCTTGAATCTTGAGAAAAAACAAAATGCAGTGGATCTGAATAGGAATGCCCAAACAAAGGAGGGGTATGGAAAGACTGGAAAGAATTGCCGGGTTTGTGGGAAATATGAGTCTGCGCCCTAACCTCCAAGAAATCCACCTAATATTCGAACAATGGCGACTCAATGGCGACCGGCGAAATCGGCCCCTGGACTGAATAAATATGAATAAATCATCATAAGTCCGCCCCTGCAATTTTGGAAAATGAAGACATATTGAAGACATATGAAGACATATGAAGACATATGCATGTGTTATCATGTGTTCACATGGCCAACGTTTGCCGTTCGTTCTGACATCTTCCGAAACTTCCGTTGTAGCGACCGCTAAGTGTCTTCAGCATGCAAATCTCCACCATCTCCAACAAAGCTCTGCGCTCGGAGACCTCCCCGGTGCCGAAATCCTTCACCTGCAGGGAGCACAACGAAACCAGCCGCAGACATAGCGTAGAAATGCCATGAAAATTCCTAGAATATTCCTAATAGGCTTAGAATATGCCCAGAATATCCCCTGCAATAAAGATCCCATGGCTTCAAATGCAACCCATTATTGGAGCAGTGTATCCGTCCAACTTCAGCCTTCAGGAAAGCCAAATCATCCTCTGGCGGCCAGTTTCCTGGCAAGAGAACTGTGGTCTGACGGTATCCTCTCCAAATAATCGACCGGTGTAAGCGATCTGGAAGGGTGGACTCCTCCGGAAACCATTTTTTTTTGAATGTCTTTTTGGAGGTTTTTGGAAGGGAGAATCAGTAGCGGCAAACGACTTATGATACTTATGCCAAAAAAATAGTGTTCTTCCACCGGACCACAGCCAGGGTTTTCAAACATCTGCCCCGTTTTGCCGCCAAGGCGTCGTTTCCGCATCTTCGAGTATTGCTGCACTCGCTCGAAGTTCGGGCGTGCTTCGGAGGCTTGCCCCGAGATGATTCGGCACAGGCCGGCGAGGTAGGACCTAAGCTGGGGGCCTGAACGCTGGTGTGCCCAAAAAGAAATTAGGGGGAAGGCAGAGGGTCAAGAATCTGATTCTGGGATCCGTAAATCATGTTGATTCATCGGATGTTCAAATTGTGGGTTGCCGAGGGTCTTGCAAATTGGGAGAACAGAGGGACGGGTCGAAGTAAGCAAATACAGTATAAGCAAATGTCTATGGTCCAGCATCGTGTGAAGGCCATCTCAACATGGCGGCCATGGCGCCTTTCAGATCTCAAGAATCTTAAGATATCCTGCGAAACATGTTCAGTTGGGTCCAGGGAGATCGCCTGCATGGTATCATATGGTACTCCTCTAGTTGTCTAGGAAAATAAAACATAATACATACATAATATATCATAATATATCATAATATAACCCCCTTGACCTACCAAGACTTACTTGCCAGGCTGCAACGTTGGCACATAGGATCGTCGCTGCCTGGCCACGGAGACCGCTAAGGATTGTTCGAAGCCCTCTGCAGCGTTGGGCCACTCCAAGAGGGCCAGGGAAAACCTCAACGATGAGGATTCAACAGGGGGTTGTCCATGCTTACCAACAGTGGCTGTGGCCAAAATATGCCAAAATGGGATTCGTGTCACTGATCAAACAATGGATAAAGTCTGATAAATTGGCATCGATTTGTCGATTTGGTATGATTTTATGTCAACAATGTGTCAACTGAACAGATCATGGATGGCCTTTGTCCATCTCCTAGCATCTGAGACCGTGGCTGCCGCTTCAGACCCCTGTCACCATAGATCCACTCCGAGGTACATGGCTTTCTTCTGCTCCAGAAAGGAGTCAATGGCTGGAAGCTTCAAATGAGCCAGTACTGCATGAACTCTTTCAACACATGCCTGCGACACAACATGCAGGGCTGGACAATTCAACTAGAATTCAGCACAGGAGACCCACGGAATCACGTGTTGACCGGATATTTCAGGTGAAGTTTACTTGGCTCCCCAAAAACACCAGGGTAACATCATCTGAGGTTCCCCCTTCTCCAAATTTCATCAATTTTCAAGGTCTGACGGCACGGATATCCTTTTCTTACTGCTTGGTTTATCACAATATAGTGGGGCAACCCTCATGTTTCTTCCAAGCAACGCTATGCCAAACCTGGACCTCCATATTTTTGCCAAAGGGACAACATTGGGAACGCTGAAATCCTATGGTTTATAAGATCGTGTTTACCATTTAACAATGCAATGGGATTGAAACCTCCGGGGTGAGACAAACTCATTTTGCAAGTTAAACAAGTGAAATCCCACTGTTGGCGGCTTCAACCCCCCATGTGCTTCATGAAATCTCCATTTCTTCCCCAGAAATGATCAGTTTCCGATCCTTAAAATTGCAAAACTTCAAACGTGGCTCAAAAAAAACCACGTGAATTTCCCATTTTCGGGACTGGAGGGATCATACCCTCTGGTTATGACTAACATAGCTATGGTATAGATGGCCCATTTACAGATGATTTTCCCAGCTAGAAACCTCCATTTATAATGGATTTTCCATAGCTATGTTAAATAACCAAATGGCCACACACACACATATATATATATATATGCACACTTCGTAATTAACCTTGACTAATACAGTAAGTCCCCGATTTGCAACTGGGTTATAGCCCCACTTACCAACCATTCAACAAGAATCAATAAGATTAATTTGAGTAGGCATTAATCCATTCTAGCTGGGTGACAAGGAGGTACGGTATATAATATTTTTTCTTCATCCACTCCTCGTGACCAGTTTCCCTCTGGTTATTTATTATAATTATAGCTCGGGAAAATCACCATTCATCATGTATTTTACAGGTCAATAAAGCTAAATCATCCATAACTGGACCTTTTTCCATAGCAAACTCTGTGACCGTGGCCCAGCTCCCAGGTCCCAGCTCCCAGGATCTCCCAGGTACCGAGGCTTGCCGTACTTCGGTGCGGATCACGTGCAGCTCCGTCTGCCAGAACTCGAAGACCGCGCTGGCGGGGAAGCGCTGCTGCGCCCAGCTGAGCAGGGACTTGGAGCTGGCGAAGTCTTCGTCCGTGATGGATTCGCCCAAATAGGTCTTCCTGGATCTGGGCACTTCAACCATGAGTCGTGGGCTTGCGGGAAACGAACCTTTCAACCATCTATGCACCATTTTACGATCAGCATTGTTAGACACTTGGAGTTTCTTCATCCACCTGTCCAACGAATGCTTTTGGGTAGCACGATCCTGGTCCTCATGCCATTTTGTGAACAAACTGAACGCAGCTTCAATTGTTTGAACGGAAAGAGTGTTAGGGACCTCAAGAGGGTATTGTAAATAGGGATTGAATGTAACTGATGACACTATGAATGCCCAAATCTGAGATGCCCAGGGTTGGAAAAGGTGTTCGAAGGCAGCCCAGCCATGCCTCAACTCACTGGAATTGTCGTTGTCCCCATGCCAAGCGACATCCAAATGTTGTAGCACAACAGGACCAGCACGGCAAAAGGAGCCATGATTCCATCCTGAGAATAACCTCAGGATTGATACAGTAGGCTGTCTCAAAATGGGGCTGCCCCGGAACTTCACGTTGCAATCTGAATATTTTCGCACAAGGACAAGTAGGGCTGAGTAGGGATCTTGGCGGCAGTTGGTGATATTTTTTCAACCACCAGATTCACCATGATTCACCAATGACGAGATCAACATCCCCAAGAACCCATTGAGGTAATCAGCTTCTCCCATGCACGGTCATTGGAAACCATCATCCCAAATGGTCCATTAATTCTCATCACCTTTGGGTACCGTTGATCAATGATCATTATCATAACCATTAGCCATTAGCCTCTGGTAGACATATAGCTATGGAAAATCACAATTTTTAATGGGAAAATCCACTATAAATGGCCATTTTCAATAGCTATGTTAGTTTACCAGAGGGTATATACCCAGTATATACCCATTCTATCCCCAACCTTCACGTTTCGTGTTTCTGGCGCCCGCCATCATCACCAGGTCATCGCCAGGTCGCAGTCGTTCAGCAGTTTCAGGGCATCCGAGCGGCTTCCCTGCAGCGTCCGGCCGCCCGCCCGGGAGGCCACACGCAGCATCTGCGGTGGCAGCATGGACAGCACCTTGGTCCATGGGACGTGTGGCAAGCCCTGCCATAAAATCCATAAACTTCACCTATTTCCAGCATATCCCAGCATCATGGGTTTCAGTACTAGGATAGCACTTGGATGATTCGGGGGTACTGCCATTTTAGGAACACCTCCATGGTGGGGATGGTATACATAGCAGCCATTGATGATTTGTGATGACTTGGGGTCGGTTTATGGCAGGTGAATCCCATAAGGGATCCAAAGTGCTACAGTACTGTAGGTCCTAGGTGAACATGCTTTACTCAGACATGGGTTTCACATCTCCTGTTGTAAAAATATGGTGCCCACAGGTTGGGCAGTGCTTTCCTGTGCTTTCTCTGAATCTGCACGTTTAGACCCCAGCGCCTACCTGCAAGCTGGTGATGGGTTTCACATGATTTCAATTGATTTCAACGATTTCAACGGATGTTTCAGTTTCAATGATGTTTCATGACATTGTTTTCGGCCTTTTTCTTCCCAATTTACTATAGTATAAGGTGGTTAACCATCTGGTTAACCCCAAGAATCAACCTCCCAAAACTTGGAGGGCTACAACCATCAACCACCAGTGAGTCCAGGGGACCAGATTGAAAAGACCCATGACGAAGCAGGCGAAACTGCGCACGAAGCCGGCCTCACGGCCCTCAAAGTGGAGACCTTCGAAAGGACCCGGTCGAAAGGTGCCATGAAACATGGGAAATCCATGGAAATCCCCGAAGGAAATGGAGGTTTTAATATGTTAGTGGTATAAATCAGCCATAAATCTCTTATAAAATCTTATAAAATTTATAAATGATTAAATGGAGATGTTAATGAACGGGTAAAAGACATCGAAGTAGCCTGGGGAATTCTTCATTGCCATTAATCATCGTAGTTTAAGAGGCTGATATGAGCTGGTCCATGGCGGATTTAACCAGTGGGGATTTAATATAGCTTATCCCAACTGTATACTATTAATACAATCCCGATTGTATTATAATTCAGACACCATATCAATATTTTATACCTCAATCATGACGTTTAAATTAATCAACTGTGCACCAACACCAACTAGAGATGAATGATTCATTGGTCCTGAACTTGGTACTGGCTCCTTACAACTGACGCAATGTAGTAAACCATTGGTCAACGTGTATAAGACACCAAAATGGCAAAGTAGTGTATTGACCCTATCTCTTTTACTATTTCATCTATTTGCGATGATATTATATCCACATATTCTGCAGGTGTGCTCAGCAGTTGGGGGATTGTTTGGTCCCGAAATACACCACCCAGCTGAACCGAAGCCTCTCAACAGACCATAAAAGGTTCAACATGTTCTCCAAGCAGAATGATACCCTCTGGTAAACTAACATAGCTGTGGAAAATCACCATTTTTAATGGGAAAACTCACTATAAATGGCCATTTTCAATAGCTATGTTAAATTACCAGAGGGTAAGTCTTCCCCAATCTCCTGTCAGATATTCACTTTTTTGTTCCCACCATGGTCCACCACGATAAGATTCTTCCCCCCAATTGGCATCGAGTCATAACTAATCTTACCCTACAAAACCAGAGTCTTGTGCTGGTTAGTAAATACAATCCTTAAATAGCAGGAGATTTAAGTTGTATTAAACTGGTATCCATCCCAGCCCAGGCCATTCAGAACCATGCCCAGACCAGGCCCCAGAAAAATCGTCCGCCCTGCCTTCCTCGAAATCTTTGATGTAGCGAAGGGATCGCACCAAGTTCACTCCAGACTTCAGCCAGGCATTCTTTGCCGCTTGAACGACGCCTGAAAATGTCAGCCCAGTCAGCCCCTGGAGCTTTGAGACTTGGCAGATTTGGATCTGGTCATTTTAGGATCCCATATTTGGCGTATTGCATAGAGGGATGGGATTACATGCATATTAATCATTTCTTATGTATGCGACATTGCGTATATGATACAGTATGATATGATTATATACGATTATGTTATGCATGATTGAGCATCTGTCTGATGTCTGATTAAGTATGATTATGATAGATCATATAACCTTATACAGTATATGATCATACGCGCACGTTTTTTTAGAAAATTAGTAATGCAAACCTTTCCATACCTTTGCTGCGGCCCACTAGCGCCTGCAATGAGGTACACCATGCCCAGGAGCATCTTTTGCCCCACCCAAGGAGCATCTTCCAGCAATAAACTCTCAGCGGTCCACACCCGCGTTAAACATTCGTCCAATTGGTCGTTGGCGAAGGACAACAAGCCAAACCTCTGGGGATCTGCGCTGGGAAGGCCTTTCATGCAAAAAAATGTTGCGAGTACTTGGGAAAACTGACCATATCATGGAAAAGTCGACGTGACATTTGCGTCCTTCCCCAGGTTGACACCCCCAAGTTGCCATGACATGTCATGGCATATCAGAAGTTGGCCAATGCAGAAGGAAGAAGCATAAAACTCACCATGGTGTAGATTAAAGCGAATGCTCCCCGGGTGTCGCGAACAGTTCCATTCGCCGGCAGTGGACGATCACCTCAGGTGTTGACATGGACATGTCATGACGATGTTGAACTGGGCCAGAGGATACCGATCGTAGATGTATAATAAATGATTTATAGTATAGTTTATCTATATGACTTCCAAGTGGGGTTTTGAAAAAACTGCCCTCCACTGAGTAAACACACTTGGACACACCCTTGGACACCTCAAAAACAGCCTGAACTGTCCAGGCCACGTTTGGATCCATCCCTGAAAGTGTCCTCCGCTTTCTGGAAATCGTTGGTAAACAGGAGCCGGATTCCCTCCTGTGCAGCACAGAAGATGGACTTTATTGATGATGATGATGATGATGATGATGATGATGATGTTGATGACGATATATATATATATATATATGTATGTATATATATGTATATATATATGTGTGTATATGTATATCTATATATGTGTATATATATATTATATAATCATATATATATATATATGTATATATAGGACGGACAATCGCAAAATATTGCAGGCATCTAGCTAAGATTAGAAAACGTGCATTGTTTTTTAGTTGATATATAATAGTTACTTACAGTTACTCACATGTGACTCATGTGTAGTATATAATGTGGTAAACTCAATAATAATCAATCCCAGTCACCTGTTACTAGCCCTTTGAGCCCTTTGAAGGTCCTTTTACATCATCCCGATGTAAACAAATGTCAAAATCACCCTATTGAGAGTGGGGTCATACATCAAACATGGTCATTTCATTTTCACATATTTTCACTAATGTGGATAAATAAAACAATGCCATTTGCACCATCCCCCAGTCATCAGCAATGTTTATAGGTGGTATGTAGAAACCATTCCCAGTCATGGGTGGTTTATTGTTATGTTACCCACATTATATCATCAACATGTGACATGGGTCATTAAATGTCCCCATTGAACATCACCCAACCATTATATAGGTATATGGTCTATAATGGCTACTATAAGGTGATGTCCAATATTCCCAAAATGGGACGGTTACCAACCCCTGTGTGATGATGATCTCAGATCTCATAACAAATCATGTCTCCCAGCCTGCAAGGCCTTCATGTCACGTTGGAGTTGATCATCCTGGCGCATTTCCAGGCCCCATCCCGGGTGGTTTTTGTTACGCCTGAAGAATTGGAACAGATTGGATGACCGGTCTAACCCCGGGTTCGCCCACACTCAAACAACACATCCAAACAATTCGATACACTCATCACCAGAGGACGAATGAAAACACTGGCTATACGCAGTGATTTTGACTTTAAGTTTTCAGGATTTAGGGTTTTAATTTAGGGTTTAGGCTTTTAGATTTTAGGGTCTTAGGGTTTTAGGGTTTGTTGTTTTGCAAACTAAAGAACTTAACCCCTACCGAGGGATTTGTGTCAAAGGATCTGCGGGATTCGCCGCGGGCAAACCTTGGGGATTGAGTTGAGATGATCACAACTAAGTCAAGGGATGCTCAAAGCCCCACCTCAATAGCTCCTGGCGGATCAGACATGGCTCCAAAGCCGAGTGCCCTTAAGCAACTAGTACTATGAAGGATAATTCTGTGAAACAACCAGCCATGCAGCCTCAAACATTTTTTTTATTCGTAAACACTCACCTAGAAACTGGAGTTCTTGGGATGTTTTTGTGGTGGAGAATAGACCGACTCGGGCAACATGGCATTTACCATTCAACCTGGTGATCTTCCAAAGGTATGATAAATTTGTTTAAATTAGCAGAAACAAAGCAAAAGAATGATGTGGATCCAACTGCCAAAATGATTGGCATACTTTGGTGCATGTCTAGTCCGCAGTCTTCACCAAACAGTTTCTCTTCTACACACTGTTGATATTTCTGCGGCTGCGGGGTAACGGTAACACTATGTAACACTTAGTGCACAAGTGCACGTAGGAATTCAATTTGAATGAGTCACCATAAGCATAGCATGGCATAGCATGGCATAGCATTACAATAATCATCACGTAACACATTCAACTGGCATGATTGGTGGGCCATTGACAATTTTACCAACGGGATGTGACGAGATCCTATTTATGATTCTATGATTTCTATGAGCATTGCCAAAGGGCCCCCGATTGATGGTTCATCACCAACATGTTTATCGGTAAGCGCCAACATGTAGTGATAATAATCACCATGTGAGTTGTGTTTTTTTTCCTTGCTAAACTGCAATACACAAATTAGGACACCTACGCGGGGCCTACGCAAACCACTCCTCCCAAGCAAAACTGCCTACGCGAGGGTTACCTTTCAAGAAGTGCCTACGCGGTTGCCTCCGCGAAAGTTGCTGCAACGATCTCTTTACTTGACGTGATGTGATCACAATTCTGGTTCAGAAGAGGAATAGAAAGAATTGGAAGATGACGATTCTTTGGGTGACTTGTGAAAGGAAGGCGGAAGCCTCATCAAGAGTGGAGCACTGTGTCATGATGTGATCGGCAGTCATGATGAACTCATGGAAACATTAGAAAAGTGAAACGGTAAGACTTTGATGGGCTACGGGCCACAATTTGACCTAGGGCCTCCGCGTTTCCTACGCGAGGGCCTACGCGGAGCCTACGCGAAAATCTGAACCGAAAATGGCTGTTCGAAAACTTGGCACTTGTAATTTTCTGAAAAAGCGATTGTTTCCTTAATCTCCCCTGTCTAAACATATGAACCATACAATCCAGTTTGCATTTGAAATCATTGTAAGCCACCACGAAAAACAAGAGTTCGAGGTCAGAAACAAACAATCTAGAACATCTAAACAAGTGCCTACGCGAGACTGCCTACGCAGCCTCTCCTACATTATCCTACGTATATGCCTACGCGAAACCTACGCACCAAGCAGAATAGCCTACGCATGAATGATGTGAGTTCCTCCTCAATCTAAATTCCATCATCTGGAAAAAAAACGTGGCTCATGTGTTCATGGAATCAAACGCATGTCAATAGCTTCTTAATCCATCAACAATAAAGTTGTGACGTTTCTGAGATATCCAGAGTATATATATATATGTGTGTGTATCGATGTTGTATCAATATGGTTAATAAATAATAAGGCTAATAAGAGCTCATAAGACATACTTATGAGCAGCCATAGTATGAAGACAAAGCGAGTTACTCTTAGTATTCGAATTTTGCCGGCGAAGTCGTTGCTGAGGCGTCAACAGCTGCACAGTGGCTGCAAACTTCTCTAGGTGACCGCATCACAGCAGGACGTTTTAGCCCTGCGAAGTGATGGATCCGTTGAAATCTCTATGAACCCAATAGGGTCGTGAAAGATCCAATGCCATCAACTATTCAGCACCATTTGCGGTATGGAAAATAATGATATTTCATGCTCTGGATCAAGAACGGGCATGGCATAAAACTGGGCCAAAGGGCAAATCATCATACAGCTGTAACCAGCTGTAGCTGTTCTTTCCGTCGATACCCTCCAGTCATCAAACATGGCTAGCTAGGAAATCCCCGCACTAAATGGGTGATTTTGCATTGCCATCTTTGATTGCCAAATGGTATCATTTCATATCCATTAATGCGAATGGACATCAAGCAACCCCGGCCTTCTACATACGATGTTTCTTCGAAAGTCCTCATAATTTCAGACTGGTAACCAACTAACAACATCCAGACGTCATTGGATCACTTTTCAGGGAAACGTGACCGTGAACCCTGGTTTTTGCGATAGGGGTTTCTATATATTTTCTATAAATAGAAAGGATGATTGATAATCGGTTAGATGGATAATTCCAGAATTAAATGTGCCCTTCATCTTGATGGCGAATCGAGCTCTGAGTGAAACAGGTCCCGCCTCTGGTGGTTTCACTATATTCCAGATGTTTCCAGACCATTCCTTTTTTGAGGACAAAGGAAAAGCAGGGACGTACCAAATGATATACATACTGTGTATTGAATATAATAATGTATTATTGTTATATTATGTTATATTCTTGCTAAAGAAACCAGTGCCAGTTGGGTTGTGTTCTGACTCCCTGCAGCTTCCAATCCCATCTGATGGTTCTACTCAAAAGATGCTTCCAAGGCTGTTCTCCTGTCGCGACCAGGACAAGTGTCACTAGGAATGGGCCATCGAATTATGACACTGGTTGGTCAATACGGACTCCCCAACATATTGGTACAACTATAACCCCCTATCATTATCAACCAACAAAGGCTAGGTCTGGTATAATTATGGACCCTTTGGTAAACAAACATAGCTATTGAAAATGGTCATAATAATTGATTTACCCATGAAAAATGGTGGATCTTTCCATAGTTATGTGGCTGTTTACCAGAGGGTATATCAACCAACCACTGGGAATTTGGGACATCCCGCCCAGGGATCCGGGTAGAAAGAACTGCTGCAGCTTCAGCCAAAAAACATCGAGCCGCCGGTGTATTCGGCTGTATCTTAGCGTAACCATCAACAAAAATGGAACGATGATATAAATCATCACTAATTGTATGATACCTATGTGTATATAATCTTATATATATATAAATACATTAGATATATATTATATATATATATATTATACCTTATTAATCCTTATTATTATCTATTATGTGATTATTATGTGAGAATCAGATTTTACAAAACTTAGATTTTTTTTGGGGATTGCTCGTGTTCCTCTGTCCGCTGGACAACGGGGACATCTCGCAGCTCTTTGACCAGTCACCTGGCAGCGTATTGGACACTAGTTATATCTGGAATATCCCAAGATATCCCAAGTATATACTGGGTTATATGTGGGTTATACATGTTATATATTATATATATATAACTGTTATATAGTTGTAGATAAACTAAGTGATCTATATAGAAGTGGGATGCACACCCCAAGATTTGTCGCGAACATATGCGAACATGGCATCACTGACACAAGGACAGCAATGACAGCAACATCAGCAACTGAGCTTCAGGACCAGATTCACCTGTCAACAGCATGCAGTACATGAGCGAATAGGTGGTCTGATAGAACCTTGGTCGGTTTCACCTGCTGGGACAGCCAAATGAGGCAGTCAGAACACAGAACACTGAGAAAAATTGTAGGAAATCCAGATTGCCAAAGCCCTACAATTTATTCTTGGAAATTCTTGGAAGCTTTGACCCATTTTGACCCTACAATCAAAGAATATCAAAGAGGTTGACCATCCATAGCTTTCAGGACCTGATGGGTCTCCATCCCAACGTTTCCCACTGCCCAATGCAGCTGGAAATTGATGCGCCAATTCTCGTTGTTCAAACCGAAAAAAAAATGTCGACCTAAATTCACTACGTAGTGAATAGGAGCTTTCAAGATCATTATAATAGGATTTAAGATCATTTAATGTACATTTACCCTCTGGTTGTTTAACATAGCCATGGAAGCCATGGTCCATCTATAGTGGATTTACCCATTAAAAATTGTGATTTTCCATGGCTATGTTAGTCATAACCAGAGGGTATACACACATACATATATATATATATATAACTATCATATTATTGAATAGGGGGTATGATAGGGTATGTATAATCCAATAATGTTAAATAACCAGAGGGTAATTACGCACTCAATCTTGCAGGTGAAAAAAACCCTGCGCGAACGGTTCCGCTGAGTCACACCATCATAAAGGCCAGGGCCACGTAGAAACACACCAAGGCGGCCCTGAGGTCACTGGCCGATGCTTGGGAAACACATAAGGGAAATATATGGAGATAACATGGATATATATATATATTATATATATATGGAGATCATATGGAGATACTATGGTTATAACATGTTATAACATATGGGGATAATTATATATATACAATAATATGATATAATATGGGATCATTGTGCCCGGTGGAGCGATGGAATATGACTCTATGACCATTCAATGCGACTGGAGGTGCAGAGGCCGGCATGATAGCTTCAGCATGCCCCAACAATTGACATGTGAATGGCGGATTCAAAATGGAATCAGAATCTAGTCGTATCTCGTCCCGTCAATGCCAAACATGAAGAAAATCCTGTCAGACCAGCTGAAGCGCCAATTCAGCACTTGAAGGTCTGGCCTCTCACAGTTCATCCATGTTCATCCCATTTCAAAATTCTTCGCTTCAAATCATCAATGGGACAACCAAACCATACCAAATTACACATCCAACCAGGGCCCCAACAGATGCCCCAACCAGGGCCCACAGTTAGCCCAGCGAAACACCGAGCCGCGCGATGGTGGTGCCCAGGATATTGGATGTCACCAGCATGGTCGAGGCGTTCTCAAACCTTGACGCTGTGGAAACTGACTGATTTCTGAAGTAATGTAAGGGGACATTTACAGGAAACATCAACCAGCTCCAACCACTTTTCCTGGTAAAATGAATGGGTTTCCTATGTAGGTGCTCTATTGTGTAAATCACCGGAAATTATTTCAAATGGTCAAAACGAGGAAAACGAGGAGGCTCCCACGCTAGCTAAACTCCAGTTTTTTTTTTGCGCTATGTTCGGCCAATGATTTGGCATGTGCTCGGCTTGCAGCCGGATTCACTCGTCAGATTCCACATATGTGGACATGACGTTGTCTGTATGCAGAAAAGGCCAGCCCAAGACAATGGCTGCTGATGCACGCCTCTGGCGGCCAAACGAACATGGGAAACTGTACATCTCGCGACAATCTTTCCCGACCTTGCAAGATTCGGAGAATGGCATTGCCATTCTCATCTGGGTGCATCTAGCTGCCAAAACGAAATCTAGGAGATCATGTCTATGATTGTCCGTGAAATTGCGTGAAAACGAAGAAAACCTGAGCACAACATTCAAACATCCTGGCTTTCCGGCGGATCTCTGATGCTCCCAGTGCAGATCTAATTTTGCAAAAAGAATCAAACAATGCAAAAAAGAAAGTGGCCTTTGGGTGTTCTGGCGTTACTGGAGTGTCCTGAGTGGCTCTCTTCATGATCCAATTAGAGCGGCTTTCTTCTCTACAATTCTTTCGGGGTTCCCATTCACTTTTCACTCAGGGAAGCATGTTGCCAAATTCGACCAATATAGGTCAATTATAAAATATGACATTCCAACCAATGGCTCCAAGGCGTTCAAGATCGTTCAAGCCAAGGTTGTTTCATGTCGTTTCACTATCCTGGCTGTGCAATTCCTTTCCTAAATCTTCAAACTCCTCTGGAGAAGCCACGAACAAACATAGAGCTCAGCTTGCAAGGCCTGGACTCGGTTTCTTTCACATTTGGATCGCTTAGACATGGCCCGAACGCTTCGCCATTCATGAACTGCTTGAGGTTTTCATAGGGCTTGTGCAAGGGAAGAACACCTAGGTCGATGGTTTCACTTAAACCATTACTATTACACATAGTGGGCGCACAAATGAATATGGTGTAATCATGTTTCTTCTTGTTCCCAGCCCCCCAAAAAAAACAACAAATGCATTCACACGCTCACTATCGTTCACAAGCCTCATATCTGCTCAAGTCACGTTGTTGGGAGCTCTGCTGGGAGAATGGCAGGTTGGCCCGGTGCACGGGGCTTCCACTGCGTCCAGTGCCCTCCACACGCGGCGTAACGCACTGAGAAGACGGGCGCCTGCCCATGTCGTCACCCTCACCGTCGCTGGAGACTTGGGAGGACCGGGACGGCGGTCGCGACACCGCCGGAGCCATTGTAGCAGTGCACGGCTGGGTTTGGGCCAAAATTCCTTGTGTTGCATACAGAATCACACAGAAAGCAAGTGCTCGGGCGAAAAAAACGGTTCATTGCAGCGTAGCTGGGGCCCCCTGCACCATATCCAGCTGGCGATGGAGCTCACTGGAACTCAAAACCTCACACTGCGCTTGTGGTGTGCCATCTGTCGGTTTTGGGGCCAAAGAAAATTGACTCCCATGTTGAAGATGTACTTTGTTTATCTTTGTTTGTGTGTGTGCCATCTGTTTGCTTATATTTGCTGTAATCTTCTTTGGCATCATTTGAAGACATTTGGATTCATTCTCTGTAAAAAGAATCACACCTCGTATAAAAATCCAGGTTTTGAATGGTTTTGATGCATCGGTTCACGTTATGGCGCCCTAGCAAATACCGACCTAAGCAACTATGGACGAAGAATATGAATCATGTGCATTCATTTGCGACAATCATCCCGCAGTCACATTTCCAGAATATTATGGTTAGTATATTGGTATGTGATTAATAACCAGTTGACCATCCCTCAGTTAGCTTACAATTAATATTAAGTGTTATAATCTCAGCTACACGCAAATCCTCAGGCTTGAGCATGGTTAACATCGCCCTTATTAAAGTAGACCCTGGAAGGAAAAATAGGTGAAACTAATGTTTCAACCCCCAAACCATAGCATGGCCTACGTGAATTGAAATGATGGTCATATCAAATATCCAGTCAAATATCCAGTTAGCGAGTCATTTTCTCATGGTCAATATCCAGCTATATCACTATACAGTGGTTAGGAGGGAGCTAAGGGGCTAGGATAAGCTAAGGGTATCCATAGTCCATTAGCATATTCCCTCCTAAATCGGAAGCCAAGGAGCTGCGAATCGAGGCTCCCAACCACATGATGGATCATCGTATCTCACCAAACACCACCATTGTGAAATTTTCTCACCATAAAAATCCAATGACATCCCATAAAATTCAAACAAATCACCATTAAATAAATAAATCCCAGTGAATCCAATGAAATCACCATAAAATCCAATTGAATCACTATCAAATCCCATCAATTCCCATAAAAACGCCATCAATTCCCATTAAATCACCACCAAATTACCACATCCCCACGGTGCTCCCACGGCGCTCCGCACCTGGTAGGAGATGAAGGTTCCACAGCCACCCAGGATCGAGACGCCAACCACCCGCATCACCTTGGTTAATGGTAGGTTAATAATAATAATAGATAACCTACTATAATTGGGTTTTAATCATGATAATATAGGTTATTATAACCATTTTATAATTCTGTTGACTAAACCCAATTATAATTGAATGGTTTATGGATGTTAATGGATGGTTAATGGATAATGGATTAATTAAGGTATATGTTTGTCTGTGAATGACACCCATAAGCCCGTGAATGAGATGGAACGTGTTGTTCCCGCTGACAACCACACATCGTCTCATCGTCAATCCATCTCAGCTCATGGGATCCTTGCCCGAGGCACTATGGCTGATGCTTTGATTGCCATGTAGGTCAGGGGATTTGAAGCCGCCTCGGCGAGCTCGGCGCGGCCAATTGGGATCCGGTACATTCCGGACATTTCGCTCATCATCTGGGTCCCATTGTTACTGGAATATATTCCTGGTGAGTCCAGAAATGTCCACCTCAACCCCCTTTCCAAGACTTTCGTAAAGGATAAATCATGTGGTAAACCCCCAATTCTTTATAATGTGGGTAAAACAATAATAAACCATCACCCAAATCACCATACATGGGTGGTATAAACCATCAAAAATGTGGTGGTGTATTATTGATGTTTACCAACATTATATGTGTTTAAACCATCCCAGCGATAGGTGGTCAGACTCCAAATGGCTCCGGGCCCCGAACCACGCGCACCACGTTGTCCACGGCGTCCAGGTAGCCGCAGGAACGCAGCGCCACGTCTGTGTAGACCAGGTCGTTTACCAGGCTCAGGATCTAAGGCGGCAGGTTCTCAAGGGAAAATGTGGATTCAACCAACAAAAAGTGGTGAATCTGAGGTTAAGGGAAAACGTTCTGGCAAGGTTCTCAAGGGAAAAAAAATGTGGACTTAACCAAGAATGGTGGTTTCACCCACAAGATATATGGTGGTTTTAACATTACACCCGATCGGAAATGTGGATTTCACCAACTATGGGGATGTAATGGACATATATAAGAAACATTTTATTAATTTTGGTTTGTCTAAGAATGGAGGATTTACTGTTGAACAATTCACACTTATGGCAGGGATGAGGATGATGATGATGATGATGATGCATGGTTGATTCAAAGGTGCCTATTGAGAAAAATTGGGATCTGGCTATAGGTGAAGACAGTCAAGACCCTGGTGAAAATGAAAAGATCTGGCAAATGGATGGTCATGTGCCCAAAACGGGGTTTTACCCACTCCCATGTGGGAACTGGTCAAAATCCGCATTGAACACTGAACATGAAGCGCATGAGGGTCATTGATCAAAGATGCTGAATCACACCCAAATTCCAAGTATTGAATCCGAAAGATCAATTGTTCCTTGATCAAGCTTGGGGTACCCCCCAAGAAATGCTTGGGGTACAAAAAAAAAATGTAAAAAATGGATCCTCTGATGACACATGCTGGATGATTTTAGCATCCCCCAATTTTCATCATCTCCCGGCCCTCTGGGCTCTGCAGACGCGTTCGATGCACATGACGGTGCAGAGGCAGCAGCAGCAGCAGCACAGCACTTGAGCAACAGCTCCTTGGAGTCCTTCCCTGGGTGCGGACCGTGGGGATAAGCGTCTGGGACCCCTGATGGGGGATAAATATATATATATACATATACTTGAGAGCAGGCGGAGGCGGACGAAAGGTAGTGTAGTGGGAGAGGAGTGGTGTCAAAATGCTGCGCCCCTAAGATGATACACCAAAAACGTTTTTGCGCAGTCTAAGATGATTTTATCCAGAGCATGACTGCATGACACTGTGTCTTGTGCTGCGTGAAATGATGCACGAAAAGGGGTTTATTTAAAACCCTTTTTAAGACCCCTTGCAGCAACTGTTATTGAGGCTGAAGCATACCAATTATGCTGGACTACAGGGACATCTCCCTCATGGAAAGTGTGCCTCTAATGTGGGGGCCCGTGACCGCGTCACCCGTGGGAATTGAACCCATGACCATTTTCGGGGGGGGGGCCCCCCCCCTTATAATTGATATCCAATACATAACGGCGAGAATTCCATGAATTGCACGGGCTGGCCCCCCAATACCCCCTAAGCTTGTGCTGAAGCACGGAGAACTCAGGTAGCTGACGCTACCTTTCGTGATATATATATATATATATGTGTGTGTGTATGTGTGTGTGTATGTATATATATATGTATATATATATATGTATATATATATATATGTATATATCTATATGTATATATATATATATGTATATATGTATGTATATATATGTGTGTGTGTGTCTGTGTGTATTCACTCCTTAATTAGTCTTAATTTATGAATCTAAGTATCTACTTAGTTCTTCATGTTGCTGTAGCTATACTTGTGTACAAATGCAGTATATATCAGTATATATATATATCAGTATACATATATATCAGTATATATATATATATGTGTCAGTATATGTGTAATTAATAGATAAATATATATATATATACATATACACATAATTATACATAAATTTATGCATATGTACATATGTATACATGTATATATATATATATATATGCAATTATATGTAAATAAATAAATAAATAAATAAATAAATAAATAAAAAATAAAAATAAATAAATATATATATAAATATATATGGGCCACAGTCAATATTTAGTATATAGCTCCAGGTCATCAATTTTTGAAGAGTGTATTATCGTTTTTTTCAGGTTTTGGGAATATAGCAAATGTTATCATTTTTTGAAGAGTGTATTATCGTTTTCCAAGCCCCAGCTCAATTTCCAAAAAATAAAAATGTCTCGAATACGACTTTCCATTAGGGTAAATTTTGGCTGTAGCTCACATATATATATATATATATATATATGTGTATACATACATGCGACATCAGGGGTCCTGTGGGCCTTAAACCTACCACCTCATGTATCCAGCTTACTCTCCCGTCAGGCCCACATGTGAAAAAGTCACCAGTTCTTTCTAAGAGGGTGTCATTAACATACAGGGCGAACCGTGCCCGGTGGTGGGTTCCCCCCATGCTGCCCCGGCTTGTCTCGCGTCTGACTCAGAATGAAGGACAAGAAGGCCTGGCAAATCGCTGGGGGATCCAAAAAGGCCTTAGTGGCCTCGGTGTTGGCTCTGTTGAGAGGGCCCATGAGGGCCCCTTTGGGGCAAGTACCCCTTGTAGGCCCAGATTTCTGAGGAGAGCAGGTGACGAACAGGAATTGAATCGTGGCGATCAAGCCAACTAGAGGGGGAAGTAGAAGATACTCGAAACCGGGTATGTCCCAACACGCGGTCAGACTGCATACGTCACCCAAAGATCGCGGGCTTGTGCTTTGCCTCCTCAAACGGAGGACTACCTGTAAAAGCTCAAACACAGCCTTAAACTCTAACTCCGAAATTGTCCGACCAAGTCTTCAAAAACAACCATCAGCCAGCAGCCAACCTGTGTCATTTCCTATCCACTTCAATCCAAACTTGATGACGGGCTCACGCAAGTCTTTCAACTATTGCTGGTGTTCTCCGCTTTCCGATGGGCCTAAATAATATTGTGGCTGTGGTAATCTAACAGATTTGCTAACTTTGTTGGGGCCCGGGTTTCTAATACCTAGGGTATACGGCAGCCAAGTGGTCCACCTCAAGCCCTCCAAGCTTCAACGCCAGCACTGCCCACATTCCGGCGCACCGCTAAAATCTTCAAGCAACCAATGATGAAGCCACCCAGAGCTATAGTGCCTCAGCACAGGCTGCCAAGGAGAAAAAAGTAGATATATAATTAATGCTGCATACTCTAATATCCTGCACTTGCACAATCTGTATGGCTTCAGGTGTGGCTTGTGGCGGCTTCGTGTGTTGTATTAAAGCGAATCAGCCAATTATATAATATTAATTACTATATACATCCTCCTCATCTCAAAGCCTAGTCCTAGCAAACCAAGACAAGCAAGTTGAGGTCCCCGCCTAAGTGAAAGCAGAGTCCCACAAAGTAACCTTTGATCATGGGACACTGTTCTTCCTCTTGGTGAACAGTGTTCACCACCACCGCGTGGGAGATTGCGAACCTCAGTTTCAACCGATAAAAGGAGGAAAATATACAGCAGAGGTAAAATATCATCAAATTATCATAAGTTACCCATAAATTACCCCCTTGTGGCTATCATATACAGTACCTGAAATTGGAGCAAGCCTGACCTGAATCACGTAAAAAAACAAATTTCAACATATATTTCAACCCTAAAGGTTGCTAACATGTTCAGACCTTGATGTACCCCATTGTAAGAAGAACATATATTTCAACCCTACCCAAAACAGTGATGCAAAGGTTTCGCAACCCCCCAGTACTCGGATCCCATCCTGGCCATCCTGGGGCTTACGGCTGGCCTAGCGCGTTGAGGATCTCGAAGATCCAAACCTCAGATCTGAAAGGTCATAGCCAAAAATAGATGGGGGGGTGATTACCAAAAGAAATTACCAACACACACACACAGATATATGATATATATATATATATATGTATATATGTGTGTATGTCTGTATGTGTGTGTGTGTGTTGTGTATAATATACATATATATATACACATATAATCTGGTGTTCCATGAACTGTTTTTCCAAAATGGGGGCTTAAAAACATGATAGGACCCCATTCGGCCAAAATCTTGCCGCCCCGCCGTACCAGGTATTACCCGGTCCTTGGCTCCTGGTCCCAGCGTATTTCAGGGGCTGCATGCCAATCATTACCACTACCCTCCGGCAATCAAACATGGCATGCGGAAAATCCAGCATTTATAGCCATTCATAAAATATGTTCAGTGATTATAGATGATTTATCCACCATCTATAGCCATTTATAGCCATTTACATATTTATAGCCATTTATAGATGGTTTACTGATGATTTTAAAATATGTTCATATATTTTCCCATCAAAACCTTCATTCATAGGGAGATTTCCCAGCCGATTAGCCAGGGTAACTTCAAGTCCTTTCAGGACTGAGCCAACCAACGTCTGAAAATGTCTCCTCCAAACCCTGATCCAAGCGGCTACGCCGAAGATCCAGTAAACAATGCAGGCCTTTGACAATCTTGGACAGCCGAAAAGTTGGGTAAGGGATGGGATGTCCTACCATGATACCAAGGTTGGATAAGACTTGATTGGATGGGGTGATGGCTATGTCGACAATATTGAAGCCAAAAAATTGATACATACGGAATGCAAATAGTAATGGGCATAGCAAGATCCAGGTGTATTTAATACTATGTATTACATATATATAATCGACAAACATTCGAATTGCAAATAAAGACAAGCGGCTCTTGGAACAAATTGAGGGTGATTGGTTCGCGTTTTACAACCAATCTGAAAACACATCAGAACATGTTGTAATTTGCATGGGATGTAAAGTGACGGAAACTGTCTAAAGTGAATACTGTTTGGCCACCATTTATGGGGTAACTGCTTGTGCCATGACACCCCCAAGAAATGAAAGCAAAAGTATAAGTAAGCAAACAAAAACCGCTACCAAGTTGATAATCACCTTAATTAATTAACAGGAACTTGTTCCCTAGAAAATTAGATCTCCAAATTGTTTGATTCCCTACAATTTCTTGCTTTGGCTCAAAATGGCGATACCTTAAAGTGGCCATCAACAGTGGGG